>PITA01012002.1:0-56608 GCA_004023965.1 Spilogale gracilis
AAAAAAAAAAATGCCTACTGGACTTCTCAGTGTATAAGTAATTTTCTTCAGTCTTTGTCCTAAGTAAAATTTTATAGAGAAACAATCTATTTCCTTTTTTATATATATTTGGAGTTACTTTTGTCTGTTTGTTTCAAGTTTTTATTTAAATTCTAGTTAGTTAACATATAATGTAATATTAGTTTCAGGAGAACTTTTTTTCAGGAGAATTTATCACTTGCATATAACACCCAGTGCTCTAATTCTAATAATGAAGAAGATAAAGTACTTGTCAATGTATGTTATTGATTTTCATCATTATTAGAATAATTAGAACTGCTCAGTATACAGTTAGTCATTTTCCCTATGTTAATCTCTGCTCATTTATCCAAGTATTTTGGTCCCTTTCTTTCTTTGAAGAAACACAGAGACTTAAAAAGCTGTGGATTTTGTCAATGTGAATTTTTATGAACATCATGGCTTCACAAAGCCAAAGAAGTAGGTTTCACATCATGACAACTCTCATGGATTTATAAGCCCTCAAATTCCCCCCCTCAAAAGATAAATGAAGGTATGATGCTGCTCTCCAGTATCACCCTAAGGCCCATTAGGTGAATATTTCATATCAATCATGCACAGTTATGTTTTCTTAGAGAAAATTGCCTAGGAATTCCAGAAGTCTAAAAGATCACATCTTAACAAGGTAAGATTAAGAAAGAGGCCAGACACTTGAATATTAAACAAATTAGGAAGTTTCTCTAAAGTTCATTTTTCTCACCTATAAAATGGATCCCCCTTTCATAATAATACAATAAAACCTGCAACCTTAGTTATTTGGGGGAACTGTAACAAAAATACTATATACTGGTGGCTTAAACAACAGATATTTGTTCCTCACAGTTCTGGAGGTTGGGAAGTCCAATATCATGATACCAACAAATTCCGTGTCTGGTGAGGGCTCTCTTCCTGGTTAATAGATGGCTGTCTTCTCACAGTGTCCTCACTGTGAAAGAGCTGTCTGTGGTCTTCTTTGTAGGGACAATAATCCCATTCATTAGGGCTCTACCCTCATGACCTAATCAATTCTCCAAATCCCCACCTCCTAATACAATCACATTGGGGGTTAGGTTCTGAGCATGAATTTTACAGGGACATAAACATTCAGTCCCGAAAACTTCTTTTTAAAGTTTTGAGATTTTGACAATGTCTGATACATATCAGGTGTTAAATATATGTTGAATGACTGATTCAAATAAGACATTACTACTTAAAACATTTTCACACAACGTGGGCAACAGTAGACACTCAAAACGTGGTAGGAGGAGTAATAGCAGTAATAGTAATGTCAGTACTTATGATAATCATAGTGCACTATTAATGTTAATATTAATATTAATCAATGTTAATATTGATTTATTTAATATTGGATTGCTTGATCATTTTCCTAAGTGCTGAGAAGAGCAAGAATTATGCCCCAATCAGGTTTCTACACTGTATATGTGATGTATGCTTTTCCTATTCAGCTCTTCACCCATCCTTCACTGTATATAGATTTATTGAAACAAATTTTATACTATATTCTTATTCTTGTTCCTCCTTCTCTCCAAGCCTACCCTAAAAATCTTAACATCCTGTAAAGAGTCAGCTCTATGATGTTATTGAACAGGTAATTACTTCAAAATAGAACTGGTGTAATATCAAGATATGACCTAAACACTTATCTTGGCAAGGAGAGAGAATAAATCTTACAAATTAATTATCTATGGGATCAGATAGACTTGGGTTTGAATTCTGACTCTGCTCTGCATCAAATTCTCAGAAAATTATTTGATCTCTCTGAATTGCAACTTTCTCTCTTATGCAATGATGATAAAAAATCTACACTGTCGAGCCATCAACTCAGATCAATAGTTGCAGTTCATATGCTGCAGTTCATATGAACATCAATAAAACCCCTTAAAAATGAGGACTGGGGGCAAGATGGTGGAGAAGTAGGAGACCCTGTTTCAATCCTTCCTCTGAAGTGAGCCAAATATCTACCTAGAACACTCTCAACACCCATGAAATCAGCCTGAGATGTAAGATTAAACATTTCTGGATCTCTATGTGGGTAGAAGATCTTCAGTGGAGAGGTACAGAGGAGTGGGAGTGCTCAGATTGGTATAAGAGGATAAACAGAAGGAGGAGGGACCACCAGAAGTGGCCCACTGGAAAGTAATACTCCAATATGAAAGCACCCTGTGCGTGGGGACCAACATCAACTTGAAGTCTGGTTAAAAGCACTCAGAAAAAAACAAAGGGTCATAAGGGGCAACTGGTGGAATCAGACAGCCACAGGCACAGACCTAACCCCCAGTACCAGAGCAGCAAGAGCCTGCGCCCACCTGCACCTGAGAGATCCCATCAGGGACTCTGTGGCCCCTGAGCCTGTGGCTTTCTGCTGCTTGCACCACACTTCAGGCTGTGTGAAACCCATCCTGCCCCTGAAAAAACCCTTCACAGGCTTCTGTGGGAGGCCCCTTGGACCAAGCAGCCTTCTGCAACCTGCACTGAATTCGGGTCTGAAGGCACCAAGTGTGCGCATTGGTTGCAGACAGCAGTCCCATCAGCAGCAGCCACCAGGGTACAACCAAACCAATATCACTCGCAGTTTCTGTGGAATGGGGGCGCAGAGACTAGTGGGGTTCTCAGGTGACCATTGGGATGGTGAATGGGGGTATGCACCACCTGTGAGAGGTTGTGACATTCAGGGGAGTTTGCAGAGGGGGATTCTGTGTGTTCTGGACCATCCAGAGGAGAGCAGACTGAGGCTTCTCTCTGAGGCGGGAGTCTGGGTGCAGACAGCTTACTTTGCTATGACACTCTGAAAAGGCACCAAAAAAAAAAAAAAAAAAAACCAAGGGACAAAAACCTCCAGAGAACAAAAGCCTGAGAAACCAGTTTCCACAGAGCCCAGTCCCTTAATAGAGAGCAGGGTGATTCAGCCCAAGCAAGATGGACTGAAAAACAATGAGACAGGTCCCTCTCCCAGAAGGCAAGCCAAAAGAACAAGAGGGCAGCCACCAAAAGGTCTCCATAAAACTGAAAAACCCCAACATCAGGGAAAAACAATATATTAAGCTCCCAGAACTGCCCCTCAACCTGTATAGTTTTCTTTCTTTTTTTTAAATTTGTCCTCACTATCCTTGTTCTTTTATTTTTTTACCTACTTATCATTACAACTTGAAGTTTAATACATTCCATAATAACTTTTTAACTTGAACTTTTTTGATACATATACCTGTGTTTCTTCTTTTTTTTTAATATACATATAGATATAAGCTTCAAGGTAATCTTTTTTCCCTATTCAATACTACCCGCATATATAAACCAGTTTTAATCTCCCTATCTCTAGAAAGTTGAGTCCTTTAACAAAGATAACAAGATACACCCAGGAAGAACTGAAATACTTTCCTTACCCCCATCAAGGTTTAAAACCACCTTCCCATCTTATTCTTCTGTCAGTGTTTCTGTGCACTTGGTTTTGTCCTTGTACTATATAAATCCTATTCTTGGGGGTCATTCAGTCTTGGCTTTGCTTTTTTTTTTTCTTTTCTTGTACTTTTGTTGGTCTTTTTATTTATTCATTTCTGTTTTGTGCCATATAAATCATAACTTTGGGGCCAATTTTGGCTGGCTTTTTCTTTCTTTTTTTCCTCTTTCTCTCTTTTTTTCCTTTTTCTTTCTTTTTGGTGGTGACTTCTGATTGCTCTGAAACCTTCCAATGGGCAACATGCGTGGATTGTGGTTGATATATTCAGCTATACATCCCCTCAACCACCCCTCACCAAAATGACTCAGAGGAGGAGGACCCACAGAGAAAAACTTCAGATACTGTGACCTCTGCCACAGAACTACTGGATATGGACATACAGTATCTTGGAAATGGAATTCAGGGTAGCAATTATCCAAGCAATGGCTAGGTTGGAAAAGACCATTAGTGACCACATAGAATCTATAAAGGCAGAAGTGAGAGCTGACCTAGCAGAGGTTAAAAATGCTATCAATAAGATCCAATCTATTCTAAATATTCTAACAACTAAGGTAAGCAAAGCAGAAGATCGAATTAGTGATCTAGAAGACAGACTGATAGGAGGGAGCAGAAGAAGTCTTGGAACAAAGAGCTTAAAAGCCATGAAAATAGAATTAGGGAAATAAATGATGTGAGTAAAGTTCCAATAACAGAATTATTGGGATCCCTGAGGAGGTGGAGAAAGAGAATACTAGAAGATATACATGAAAAAATCCTGGATGAAAATTTCCCTAATCTGGGGAATGGAACAAGCATTCATGACTTAAAGGCAGAGAAAACATCCCCCAATATCAACAAGGCTAGAAAAACCTCCAGGCACATAAATGTGAAAGTCATGAAATATAAATTCAAGGAATATGTCTTAAGGGCAGCTAGGGGGAAGAGATACCTTATGTACAGAGGAAGGACCATCAGAATAACTTCAGGCCTGTCCACAGAAACCTGGCAAGCCAGAAAGGGCTGGCAAGACATATTCAGGGTGCTAAATGAGAAGATCATGCAGCCAAGAACACTTTATCCAGCAAGTCTGACATTCAAAATGGATGGAGAGATTAACAGCTCCCAGAACCTGCAAGGTTTAAAAGATTATGTAACCACCAAGCCAGCACTACAAGAAATAGTAAGATGGGTTCTATAAAAGAGGAAAGAACCCAAGAGTGAGATAGAATAGAAATTTACAGAGGCAATCTATAGAAAGAAAGATTTCACAAGCAACATTATGTGAATAAAAAAGTATTTTTCAATAATCACTGTCAATGTGAACAGCCTAAATGATCCCATAATATGGCACAGGTTGAAAACTGGATAAAACGACAGGACCCATCCACATGCTGTCTAAAGATACACATTTTGGATCTAAAGATACATTCAGACTAAAAGTGAGGGGATGGAGAATTATCTTTCGTGCCAATGGGCCTCAAAAGAAAGCTGGGGTAGCAATTCTCATATCAGATAAATTAGATTTTAACCTAAAGAACTGTAGTCAGAGATACAGAAGGACACTACATCATTCTTATTCTTAAAGGGTCTATCCACCAAGAAGATCTAACAAGTGTAAATATCTATGTCCCCAACATGGGAGCAGCCAACTACATAAGGCAACTGTTTAGCAAAATATTCATATTGAATACATTAATTGTAGAACTTAACACACCACCCTCAGCAATAGACAGATCATCTAAATAAAAATCAACAAAGAAACAAGAACTTTGAATGACACACTGGACCAGATAGACCTCATAGATATATTCAGAACATACCACCCTAAAACAACAGAATACTCATTCTTAAGTACACGTGGAACTTTCTCCAGAATAGGCCATATACTAGGTCACAAGTTAGGGCTCAACCAATGCCAAAAGATTGAGATTATTCCCTGCATATTCTCTGACCACAATCCCTTGAAACTGGAGCTCAACCAAAGAAAAAGTTTGGAAGGAATTCAAATACTTGGATCCTAAAGACAATCCTGTTCAAGAATGTTTGAATCAACCAGGGAATCAAAGAAGAATTTAAACATTTAATGGAAACCAATAAGAATGAAGACACATCAAATCAAAATTTATGAGATATGGCAGAGGTGGTCCTAGGGGGAAATACATAGCCATCCAAGCCTCACTCAAAAACTAGAAAATCCCAAATACACTAACTCTCTTTACACCTTCAAGAACTGGAAAATCAACAACAAATTAAGCCAACCTCACACACAAAAAGGGAAAAAATTAAGATTAGATCAGAGATCAATGAATTAGAAATGAGAGATACAGTAGAACACATAATGAAACAAGAAGCTTGTTCTTTGAAAGAATTAATAAGATCAATAAACCACTGACGAAACTAATCCAAAAGAAAAAAGAGAGGACTCAAATTAATAAAACTATGAATGAAAGGGGAGAGATCATGACCAACACCAATGAAATAAAAACAATCATCAGAAATTATTATCAACACTTCTATGCCAATGAGTTAAACAACGTAGAAGACATGGATGCATTCCTGGAAACCTATAAACTTCCAAGGCTGAAACAGGAAGAAATTGATAACCTGAATAGACCAATATCTAGTAACAAAATTGAAGCAGTGACCAAAAACCTCCCAAAAAATAAGAGCCCAAGACCTGATGGATTCCCTGGGGAATTCTACTAAATATTCAAAGAAGAAATAATACCTATTCTCCTGAAGCTGTTTCAAAAAAATAGAAACAAATGGAAAACTTCCAGACTCTTTTCTATGAAGTCAGCATTACCTCAATCCCTAAACCAGGCAAAGACCTCCTCAAAAAGGAGAATTTCAGGCCAATATCCCTAATTAAAATGGATGCCAAGATTCTCAACAAGATCCTAGCTAATGGGATCCAACAGTACATTAAAAAGACTATCCACCCTGACCAGGTGGGATAAATAACACTAAAAAGACATAGACTTTAAAAATAATTTTATATTGAGTTTTTCATAAAAGGTCAAATGCAATCAAATAATCAAAGTATAGAAACAGTAAGAATACTTAACATGAAGTCTACTATTCTAACAAATTTTTAAGTGTCCAATACAATACACTTAACCAAAGGCACGATATTCTACAGCAGATCTCTAGAGCTTGTTCATCTGGCATAACTGAAACTTTATGCTTGTTGATTAACAATTCTCCATTTCCCCTTGCTCCCAGCCACTGGCATCCATCATTCCACTCTTGATTCTGTAAGTTTGACTAATTTAGATACTCATATAAGTGGAATCATGCAGTATTTGTCTTTGTCTGGCTTGTTTCCTCTAGATTTATGTATGCAATTACATATTGCAGAATTTCTTCCTTTTCAACCCTGAATCATATTCCATTGTGTGTATATACCACATTTTCTTTATCCATTCATCCACCAGTGGACATTTAGGTTGTTTCCATATCTTGGCTAATGTGAATAGTGCTGTAATAAACATAGAAGTGTTATTTTTCTCTTTAAGATCTTAATTTCAATTCTTTGGAAAAAATATGGAAAGTGGGATTGTTGGATCATATAGTTGGTCTATTTTTAATTTTTTGAGGAATCACTATACTGCTTTCCATAGCAGTCACACCATTTTGCATTACCACCAGAAGTGTACAAAGGTTTCAATTTCTCCACATCCACACCAGCACCTGCTGTCTTTTGATTTGTGTGTTTTTGGTAACAGCAATCCTAGCAGGTGTGAGATGCTATCTCATGGTTTTGTTTTGTATTCCCCCTCATATTGATGACATTGAGTATCTTTTCATAGATCTTTTCACCTGTTGGCCATTTGTATGCCTTCTTTAGGAAAGTGTCCACTCAAGTCTTTAATCCCTTCCTTAAACTAACTAACTAGTTCTTTTACTGTTGAGTTGTAGGAGTTCTTTACATCTTAGAAATTAATCCCTTATCGGATATAAAGTTTACTAATATTTTCCACCAATCCATAGGCTGTTTTTTTACTCTGTTGTTGGATCCTTCGCTGTGCAGAAGCCTTCTAAGATAAATTACTTCAATATAATAAAAACATTTATAAAAAGCCTAAAACTAACATACTCAATAGTGAAAAACTAAAACCTTTTCCTCTAACAAAAGAACAAGGTAAGATGCTCACTCTCTACTCAACATAGTACTGAAAGTTCTAGCTAGAGAAATTAGTCAAGAAAAATAAATTTTAAAACACCCAAATCAGAAAAAAAGATGTAAAATTGTCCCTGTTTGCAGGGACAATGTACAGTGTACATTATACAGTTTGCAAGGACTATGTACAATGATCTTGTACATCGAAAACATGAAAGACTGCATAAAAACTTGTTAAAACAAATAAACAAACTCAGTAAATTTACAGAACACAAAATCAACATACAAAATCAGGGGCACCTGGGTGGCTCAGTCGGATAAGTGTCTGCCTTCAGCTCAGGTCATGATCCTAGAGTCCTGGGATTGAGCCCCACATCAGGCTCCCTGCTCAGCAGAGAGCCTGCCTCTTCCTCTGTCTCTCACCCCATTTGTAATCTTTTTCTTTCCCCCCTAAAATAAATAAATAAAACCTTCAAATAAAATCAATTGTGCTTCTATACAATGACAAGAAACTATCAAAAAAGGAATTAGGAAAACAATTCCATTTACAACAGCATCGAAAGGAATAAAATATTTAGGAATAAATTTAACTAAGGAGGTAGAAGACTTGTACACTGAAACCTACAAAACATTAATGAAAGAAATTGAAGACACAAATAAATGAAAAAACATCCATGTTCATGGATTGGAAGAACTTAATATTGTTAAAATGTCCATTCTATACAAAATCTATGCATTCAGTGCCATTCTTCTCAAAATCCAAATGGCTTTTTTTAAAGGAAAAAGGGGAAAAAATCCTAAAATGAGTGGAATTATAGAAGATCCCAAAAACCTAAAGTAATCTTGAGCCTGAAGAACAAAGCTGGAAAGAGCATCACATCTCCTGATTTTTAAATATGTTAAAAAGCTATAGTAATTAAAATAATATGGTACAGGTATAAAGACAGACATATAGACTAATGGAACTGAATCAATTCATTCCCAGAAATCAGTCCCTGCATATATGGTCGACTGATCAAAAGAGTGCCAATGATACACAATGTAGACAGTCTTTTTAACAAATGGTACTGGATAACTGGAAATCTGTGGGCAAAAGAATGAAATCGAACCCTTATTTTACACCATACACAAAAAAATGACTCAAAATGGATTAAAGACTTAAATGTAAGCCCTGAAATTATAAAATTTTGACAGATAACATGGGAGAAAAGTTTCGTGACATTAGTCTTGGCAAAGATGTTCTGGATATAACACCAAAAGTACAAGCAATAAAAGCAAAAATAGACAAATAACATTCTTTACTACAGCTAAAGATTTTAAAATACTGAAAATAACACTAAATATATGCCTACTCCTCTAAGTGAAGCTGCTATAAGTATTTTTTACAAGACTTTCGATGGACATGTACATTCATTCATTCGTCTTGGGTATACACCTGTGTATACCTGCGACTATAACTTGTCTATACCTGCATATATTTCAGACTAATGAATGTATATGCTCACCAAAACCCTTGTACAAGAATGCTTATAGCAACTTTACTCACAGTAGCACAAACCTGGAAACAATACAAATGCCCAATACTAGTAGAATGGTTTAGTAAATTATGGTCTATTCATACATACACAGCAATAAAAATTATGAATCTATTACTATATGTACTAACATGAGCCAATCTCATAGACATAATGTTTAGAGAAAGAAGTCAGGCATAAAAGAATTTATATGGCATATTTACATTTATTTGGAATTCAAGTATTGTCAAATTAATGTTTGGTTTTAGAAGTCAGAAAAGTAGTTTCCTTTTGGTGGTAGTCTTACTGATTTGACGGTGACATGAGGAAGTCTCTAAGGAGCCAGAAGTCTTTCATATCTTAATCTAATGTTAATGCTTTTGTTAAATAATCAGCGCATTGTCTTGAAAAGCAGTTCAGGTAATGAATTTTTTGCTCAAGTAAATACCGCCTTAAATACCATATTAGAAGGTCTTTTCTTCGGGTTCATTTTCTATCTTGTCATTCCAGATATTGTCTAAAAATGGGGTGACTGAAAAGTATAATTTTTTAGCAGAGATGCTGTGTATTTCATTAAATGGTTACTTGGGGTGAAACGGGACAGTGACGGTCTACAAACGCACCTGCAGCCCTCCTCCCAGCCATGTGGGCGCTTGCGCACACAAGCGCCACAGAAACGCAAATCACAGTGGATTCTGCCACCAAGAGTAGAACATCTGAAATGTTCGTGGACAAAAGGAACTGGGATTCCAAGCAGGAATTAAACACGAATGGCTAGGAAGGTCCTAATGAGAACCTGAGAGATTTTGAACCTTGAGAAAAACTGTCCTATATCCTAAGTGTTTTAGGAGCCTCCGGGGATAGCAGTAATTGACAGCCATGCAACAAGCACTAGCCAACACAGAGGGAAGATTTCCAACTGCGCCGCAGTCCTCGGCGCCCCAACAGCAAATCCAAGAGGACAAGGGAAATACAGAAATTGGAAAACAGACCAGATTGTTGGGGAAAGCTTGTATTTTTCCAGGGTGAAAGGAAAAAAAAAAAGTGTTTGAAATGAGAGTCATAAAATTCTTAGAAAAGTTGTCTGGGAATAATTCTGTCTGATGCCTACTTAAATAAAATTTTATTATCAAATCTTATGAACGTACAATCCTTAGGGATTTCATTTTTTGAGAACGATACCTCCTAAAAAAGAAAAACATATAATAATATCTTTTCAGAAAAGCATACTTAAAGAACTGAATATGAAAATTCTGCTGAGAAAAGTAGTTAAAAGACAGAAAACACATTTTATCCAAAAAACAAAAAGTCAACTGTATGACAGGTCATTTTAAAAGGAGGAAGATAAAAGTTGCATACTTTCCTATAGAAAGAATTTGCTCAGTTCATCTGAAGACTTTGAAGAGTAAAATGCAATGTCATTACCTACAGTTTGGGGGACGTTTTTCTGATACATTTTCCTTTCTTTATTCACAATTAGTTATGACTAAAACGGGGACAGTGGTCTGAGGAAAGGAATAGAGGTAGAGCAAAACAAGTATGATAAAGACATTATCAGAAAGCTTGAAAAGTCATGGTCCCAGCAGGAACCAGACAGCTCACCACAACTGAGTTGTAAAGGACTATTTACAAGTCTGTACAGGGTGTAGGAAAATCAGAAGAGGTGGTGCTAACTGTCTTCCTCTGCTTGTCTTATTTTACTTAGCATAATACCCTCCAGTTCCAAGCATGTCAATGTAAATGGTAGTTATTCATCCTTTCTGATGGCTGATAAATAATATTCCACTGTATATATGAACCACATCTTCTTTATCCATTCACCTGTTGAACATCTCGGCTCTTTCCACGGTTGGACTGCTGTGGACACTGATCTGGGTGTTACAGGCAACTAATGAATCACTGAATATTGATGTACTATATGTTGGCTAATTGAATTTAAATTAAAAAAAAAAAAAAGGCGATGGGGAGCCTGGGTGGCTCAGTTGGTTAAGCGACTGCCTTCGGCTCAGGTCATGATCCTGGAGACCCAGGATCGAGTCCCACATCAGGCTCCCTGCTCGGCAGGAAGCCTGCTTCTCCCTCTCTCACTCTCCCTGCTTGCGTTCCCTCTCTGGCTGTGTTTCTCTCTGTCAAATAAATAAATAAAATATTAAAAAAAAAAAAAGGCGAGATGGCACAGTACCTCCAGGGATGGTAACAGTAGAGAGCTATTACCACTGCCATTCCTAAGGGGCAGGGGGAGAGAACGAAGAGGATGGCATGTGTAGCGGGCTATCCAATAGGAGTTGGTGGTAGAGAGAGGTGGCCAGCAGAAAGTGTCCCAAGCCAATGCCTCGCTCACTCTCCTTTCTCCTTCTAATCTCTAACTCAAACCTCCACTGTGGCCAAAAGCAAAGGAGCCTGTAGAAACAGTCTGCCTAAGATAGTTGTCTGGGGCACATAAAAGGGCACAGAAAGGACAGTGCATCTAGTGCATAAAACAGACGTAAACCAAACAGTGTCTATCAAAATAACATCACTGTGTGGTAGTTTACGAGAGCCTAGGGAAATCAAACACTCCTGGATTTGCACAGAGGAAGAAATCTCCTGATTTGGGTAATCAAGGAACACTTCAGAAAGAAGACATTGCTTACAGAATGCAGGCTGCCAGCGGTTGGGGGCAAGGGAAAGACAGGTAGTCATTGTTTAATGGGTATAAGTACGGCTTTGCAACTCTTTTGAAAAGAGTTCTAGGGATGGGTGGCATAACAATGTGAGTAGTTAACACTAAGAACTATGCACTTAAAAATGGCTAAGGTGATAAATTTTATGTTGTGCATATTGTATCACGATTAAAAAAATATTTTTAAGGAGGCAGTACATTTTAGTTGCATCTGCATTAATATGGCAAAAAGCTTTGCTAAGAAGAAATAAGAAGATGGAATAAAGGGCTATCCAAATGCAAGACTTTCTGTTCCGAGCTGAAGGAAAATATATAGAAATGCTACAGAGCTACCTAAGAAATTCAAAGGAATTTAGAAGAAAGTAAAACACGTTTCTCAAAAAATAAACCAAGTAGGGTGCCTGGGTGACTGAGTCCTTAAGCATCTGCCTTTGGCTCAGGTCATGATCCCAGAGTCCTGGAATTGAGCCCCGCATTGGGCTCCCTGCTTGGTGGGAAGCCTGCTTCTCCCTCTCTCACTTCCCCTGCTTGTGCTCCCTCTCTAGCTGTGTTTCTCTCTGTCAAATAAATAAATAAAATATTTTTAAAAAATAAAAAATAAACCAACCAACCCAACAAATAAGCAAATGGGACAGAAGGTAGGGGTTTCTGTAATACAAGCAGTGTTTTTTTTTTTTTTTATTAGTGCAAAAAGCAGAAATACTGGGCTTAAAGACTCTGAAAATATAAATTTATATCCGGATTTCAGGTGTAAATAATTTATGTTATTTAGTCAAGAATGAAACAAAATATCTTAGGCAAGTGGATTAGTTTCCTATTTCTATAGTAATAAATTATCACAAATTTAGTGGCTTAAAATAACACAGATTTATTATTTTATAGCTTAAAAAGACAGAAATCAAAAATGAGACTCAACTGGACCAAAATTGAGGTTTTCTTTCTGGAGGCTCTAGAAGAAAATTCATTCCCTTGCCCAGTTTCTAGGGGTCACCTGCATTTCTCATTCCATGACCCTCTTTCTTCTTCAAAGCCAGAAATGGCTGGTTGAGTCATTCTTACATCACATCACTGTACTGGGACACCAACTCTTTTGTCTCCCTCTTCCACATTTTAAGGATCCTTGAGACAATACTGGGCCCACAAGATAATTCAAAATAATCTCTTTATTTTAAGGTCAGCTGATTAGCAACCTAAATGTAACTCTACCTGCAACCTTAATTCTTCTTTGGCCTGTAACATAACATACTCACAGATTCTAGGGATTATCATGTGAACATCTTTGGGTGTGGGAGGGGCATCAGCCTACCACAGCAAAATTATGCAAGAAAATTTTAAATTAACTTACTTCTCTAAATGTTTTATCTGTGAGGTGTTTTTCTAAACATAGCTACATTTTCACTGACTACATGAATTGTTCCATAGTCAGTAAATATATCAGAGCGGGTGAAAAAGAATAAAAACTGGAATTTCTTTATCACTCAAGCCGACTAGTTGAAATGGAATTAGAAATCAAGCTCCCTTAGTTTTCAGTTTTAAGAGAATTCTTAAACTTGGTCTACATGTATTCTTTATATCAATAAGAACAAAAAGAAATTAAAAAGAGCATGCCTCAGTATGTTTGTTGACAGATGAGTCTCTATTAGTTAGAAAACTGTGTGATTCTGTCTGCCTACCAGGTGGGCCCTGTGCCATTTACACTACTATCTTAAAATTGGATAGAGGTTCCAAGTTATAACAGTTTTTGCATGCATTTATTCACTTGATTCTTTCTATAAATTAGGAGATTTGGCAACACTAAGATAACTTTCTTAGGGGGAAAATATTTGCCTCCTAATAGATTGTCTCCTGTAAAATTACTGTTGCTTTATTACTAAAATAAGGCTTTCAGATTCAATCACTTTTTAAAGGTTCATGTATTTATTATTTTAGAGAGAGAGAGCATGAATGTGCTGAGGTCTGGAGGAGGGGGTGGGCAGAAGAGAGAAAGAATCTCAAGCAGACTCCTTGCTGAGTGCAAGCGCAGCTAGGGGCTCCATCTCATGACCCTGAAATCATGATGTGAACCCAAATCAAGTCAGATGCTTAACCGACTGAGCCACCAAAGTGTTCCCAGTCAATCATTTAAAAAAAAAAATGGCAAAAGTGTATTCATAAGAATTCTCAGAAAGGGGCACCTGGGTGGATCAGGCAGATTGGGCTCTTGATTTCAGCTCAGGTCATGATCCTGGGGTTGTGGGATCAAGCCCTGCTTTGTGCTCTGTGCTGGGTGTGGAGCCTGCTTGGGGTTCCCTCTCTTTGTCTCTCTCTGCCCCCCATCCACTTATGCACATGCACACACACTCTCCCTCTCTCTCTCTAAAAAAAAAGATAAGATAAAAAGAATTCTCAGAAGGTCTATTTGTGCTTTAATAAGTCTGTTGGGGTGTGTAATTAAGATCATCATGTTTTGAGTAACAATAGAGGGTTTAACATTAGTAGTGAGTAACTTCCAACCTCAATCAATTCTATAGAGTTCACTAATGCTTGTTTGAAATTGTGAATTATTTGATGGAAACCGGAATAGGTGTAGATGCTTTGGCTAAAGTTTTCTTGAGAATAAAAGAACAGATAATAAACTTGGAGACAAAAAAGAAGGTACTAACTTTTAGTAGTTCAGTAGTCAGGGGATACATGACTGTCAAATTACATACAGTTCAGAGAACAAAACCAATGAATCCAGCTCCTTCTTAGAAAGGAAATAGGAAATATTATCCCAATATATGGATAATTTAAGGCAGGATATAACTGAGTTATTTAAGAATAGATAGGTAATTCACACAATTTTTATTCAACAATCTTTTGGCAAGGTCATATGTTTTCTTTCCCAATTCATATAACTTCAGCTATATTAAAGCGTTTCAATGCCTAACCCAGACTGAAATTGTCTAGTTTGTAGAAATCAGTATGAAGAAAATCATGAAAGTAGTCAGTTAGTCCTCAAATACATTTTCATTCATTAATTTAATAAAGATACATTAATGATCTAATGTGTTCAAAAAAACACAGTAAGAATTATGGATAAAAAATAAATTAGTAAGAAAATTCTTCCCTAAAAGAATTTATGATTTTAAATTATTTGTAAAATATTAAAATTTTTAGAGAGATAAAATTTATTATTCAGGCAAAATGATTTATGAACCACCTCCTATGAGCTCAGTATAATGTTTTGTACTGGGATGGTTACCAGGTCAAAAAATTGAATAACTTTACACTTATCTTCCTCACTTATGGCAAATGCCATTGATGTATTTAGCTTACCTTCAGCCAAAGAGATTGCATTAAATTCCATCTTAATTTTCCATAATGATATTGTGTCAGATTATCTAATCAGTCTGAGAAAAAAGGGTTCTGCCTGTCCTCACAGCTCTAAGCTAAGGATCTGTGTACCACCATCTTGAGCATTTAGTTATGTGGAGAACTGCTTTTCTATAAATTACAGCGTACAAGTTGTCCTATGACATATATGGCTTGTCATAGGCCCAATTTCTATTTTAGACCTGGAAAGAACTTAAAGAAAATTGTATACTCCACTTCTATTTATGGATGAAGACTTGGACCTGAATAATTTAGAGACATTTCTAGCATCTATCATCTAGTTAGGGACAAATAATGATCTTTTTTTGAGTCTTTATTAAATGCTAAACAATGTGGCATTTTATATGTATTCGGTATTTAATTCTCACAGAAAAACTGAAAAACACTATTCCTATTCCTATCTTAGGATTAAAAAAAAAACCACCTGATGCTCAGAAAACTATATAAAATACCCAAAGTCAGACCAATCAATGTATTTAAAGCTTTGACTTAAACATGAATTTGCCTGATAACAGTGCCCATTCTCCTAAACACTCCTAAATCTTTCAGTTCGTGATACCCAAATTCATACTCTGCCAATTAAACTACATGAAAAAGTCAGTCTATACTTTTATACATCGAATAATAGTTAGTCTGAATACTTAGCTGGGTAAAAAACTAAAGCAAAAGCTAGTCTTAGCATTTCACAAGAACCACAGGCTCTATTTCTACATCCACTCTATATTTGAAGAATATAGGCACGTAGAAGTTGAGTAATTTTCTCCAGGTCACAAAACTATTAAAATGCAGAGCTGAGATTCATGCCCAGAAAGACTACTGCCAGAGCCCTGCTTTTTACCTCTATTTAATACTGCAAAAATCAGAGATATATGAAAAGGAAAAAAAATTACCATCACTTTTTGCAGTTGATAGGAATTTTTAACTAGGAAACCCAAAAGAATCAACTGAAACATTATTTAAACTACTAAGAGAATTTATATAAAAGATAAACATTGATGTCAGCAGCTATCATGTTCACTAACATTTAAAAATTTGACAATTTAAGAAAAATAAGAGAACAGTAAACAAATGTAATGTACATGCAACAATAACATTCAGACATAGGAAACTGCTAAGTAGATTTTGGATGTATTTCCTTCAAAATATATATTATTTTTTAGGTTATGTAACAACATGAAGTGAAGAAATAGGAAATATTTAGCTTATGTACTCTTTCTTTTTTTTTAGGTTTTATTTATTTATTTATTTATTTATTTATTTATTTATTTATTTATGAGAGAAACACAGTGAGAGCAGGAACACAAACATGGAGAGTGAGGAGGGAGAAGCAGGCTTTCTGCCTAGCGAGGAGTACAATGTGCGGCTCAGTCCCAGAACTCTGGGATCATGACCTGAGCCGAAGGCAGAGGTCCAATGACTAAGCCACCCAGGCGCCCCACTTATCTACTCTTTATATGTAAATTATTGGCACTTTTAAAACAAGCACTCATTCATATATTTTTAATTTTATGAATATAAAATTGATACATCAAATATATGTAATAATTTATTATTTCTCTGAAAATGAGACTTTCTCCTCAAAGGGATTGAAGTTTAGGAAAATGTGCATCTGTGCCATTAACAGGGTCAATGTTTTGACTAAGATTTCTCTAAATCTTCAGATAATTCTTCAGATAGACCTTGGTTTTTCTCTTAAGTAATATAAACACCTGTTTTTTACATTTTATTAATGTTCATTAATAAAGTGGTAATCTAAGCTCTTAATATGTCACATTCTTGAATTTCTTCTTCTTCTATATGAAGACTTTGGTGTGTCATTGCAACCTCATAACCAGTCATAACCAATACATCTTTTTCCATTTTGGTCCACATTGTCCGACTCAAGGTCCATTCATAAAATGTGTTACTTTTTGTTTGTTCCCTTTTCATTGCTCCTTCTTGTATGAGAATTGTTTTTGTTTTTTAGTTTGGGAATTTGTTTCTTTTTATTATTTTGTTTTGCACTATGAACATATGGGTGCATTCTGTATTCCTTATTTTGTTTTCTTCAAATTATGGCTTATTTTTTGATCTTGTCCTTTTCTAACTAAAAAGAAAATAAAAATTTCCAAAAATATCTTCCAAGAGAAACTCATTCACTAAACATAAACATATTATTCCAAAATACCTATTGAAATCATTACAGTAATCTGCCCCTTATCCACAGGGGATTTATTCCAAGAACCTAGCGGATGCCTAAAATCATGGAGAATACCAAACATTGTATACACTGTTTTTTCCTATACATAAATACTTATGATAAAGTTTAACTTATAAGTTAGGCATAATAAGAGAGTAACAATAACTAATAACAAAATGGAACAATTATAATAATATATTGTAATAAGAGTACTCTAACAAAAATACACTATAACAACAACAAAAAATATGTGAATGTGATCTCTCTCAAAATACCTAATTGTACTGTACTCACCCTTCTTGTGATGGTGTGAGATAAGACACCAAAGTGATGAGATGCAGTGAGGTGAATGACATAGGCACTGAACATATTGCGAGGCTACAACACATTAAGAGATCATCTGCTTCCAGACCGTGGTTGACCACAAGTATCTGAAATCACAAAGCAAGACTGTGGATAAGGTGGGATTACTGTATTTTCACCTCTCCTTTACTTTTGTTGCATGTAATTACTTGGACCCTGTGACTACATACTATACATGAAAATAAAACAAGGCTCTCAAAATGCCATATACATAGTTGGCTGCCTTGAGTAGGCATCCTGCTCCAGATGCTCTTCGTCCTTCCTCCTTCCCCTCTGTGCTACTGTATGCCCTTTTCATTTCCATTTTTAGAGATTCCTTCCTACATTTCAGGATCCAGCCAGGACTTCCCCTGCTATCCAGAGCTCCCTAAGTTCTTATTTGTGATGAGCTCATTCTACAAAGTAAAAGGGTATAACTCAGTTCTTAAGGCTTTCTCAAAACTCTCTTCTTTCTCAAAAGTATTCCATAGGAGTGACAGGGTGGCTCCATTGGCTCAGCATCCAACTCTTGATTTTGGCTCATGGATTATGGTCACGATCTCAGGGTCATGAGATTGAGCCCTGCATCAGGCTTGGTGTTCAGTGCAGAGTCTGCTTGAGAGTCTCTCCCTTTCCCTTTGCCCCTCCCTCTGCTCTCTCTCTCTACAATAAATAAACAAAATCTTTTTTAAAAAATAAATTTAAAAAATAAACTATTCCATAGCTTTCCATTCTACTTCTCTCAAATAATTTCC
The DNA here is from genome assembly GCA_004023965.1 of Spilogale gracilis. Taxonomy (NCBI): domain Eukaryota; kingdom Metazoa; phylum Chordata; class Mammalia; order Carnivora; family Mephitidae; genus Spilogale; species Spilogale gracilis. The sequence continues at coordinate 18,420 of PITA01012002.1, forward strand.
TCCAAAATGTTATGGGATTGATCCTATGAGAGAAATAATTTCATTTCATCATTAAAACACAGTCTTAGTGCATTTATTGAGTTTGCTCTTCCAGAGCCATAAAATTAATCAACAATAAGGACAGCATTAAAATAAAGCTCTAGCAATAAACACTCTGACACTTTCATCAGTGCCTATATGAGTCCTTTGCATTGTAATATGTAACTATGCCAACCTTCTTCATACACTTGATTATGGTCTGAACTCATACTTCTGAGTCTCACAGACGAAACTTCTTTGTTCCATTTTATTTAAGCCTTTTCTGCAGGCTCAAATGCAGTTGGCACAGACGAAAGAAAGAGCAAATGTGCAAAGCAATGCAAGATTTGAGTGTGGGAATGGGGAAAGGAGTAGGGAGGTAGTAGAAACCTAAAAAGGGAGGCCCATTCATTTCTTCATCAAAAATGCATTGAGCATCTTAGGTGCAATAGGCACTGGGTGTTGGGGCATATCAGCAGTGAAAGTTGGAGGCATTGCTAAAGGCTTTTTTTTAACACAGTGCTAGATAATTTAAACTTTTTCTTCTAGGTATTAGAAACCATAAAATGGTATTAAAAGAGAAATCGAAATGATCTCACTTTTTGAAATGACTTGTTATACTGTGGAACAGAAAAGATTGCATGATTAGAAATTAATAAAGTTACAATTTAAGTAGTCAAGATAAAGGACCAATGAGAAAGCCAATCAATGACAGTGGCAGTGAGATGGAGTTGGGAAATGTCTAAAAGGCACAATAACTAAATTGCCTTATTAAATGATAGAAGTTCAAGAATCTTGGCAAATTTTTTCTTATTTCCTCACATGAAACTAATAAAATCACTTCTTAATTCTACTGAATTAAAAATATTTTATTTAGGGTTACCTGGGTGACGTAGTCATTAGCATCTGTCTTTGGCTCAGATCATGATCCCAGAGTCCAGGGATCAAGCCCCCCTGCATCAGGCTCCCTGCTCGGTGCGAAGCGTGCTTCCCCTCTCTTATTCTCCCTGCTGTGTTCCCTTTCTAGCTGTGTTTCTCTCTGTCAAATAAATTAATTAAATATTTTTTAAAATAAAATAAAAATAATAAAAATAATAAAAATATTTTATTTAAATAAATTTATAATAATTTATAAGTAATTTATTTAAATAAAGTTTATAAATGGCAGTGACTATTATAATTTTAGAATTGTTTTAAACTAAAGCTATATGAAGATTATATTAATGGTTCATGGTGGGTAATATAATATTTACTTTTCACAACTAATAATCTATGACAGTAGAGCATAAATAAAGCCAAGAGTAAAATAGAGGTGCTGTCATATAAGAAAGAGACAGTTATTTGGGGGAGAAGTGAGAACATAATTGGTAATACTAATATTCTATCCTGTTTTTAATTATTCTATATAATCAAATGAAGCCTCTTTTTCTCCTATTTTTTTCACAAATAATTCATAATAAAAACAGTCACTGAGACAAATTGTCTCTAAATGTCTTCAAAAAATTTAGCACTAAATAAATAACTTTGTCTATAGTAGTTTCAGGAATACCTGAAATATTATTACCTTGTTTTAGCTAAAGTTTTTTAAACTTTAAAATATACATGCTAATACTTCCTTTGTCAAATATGTAAGTTTTTAACCTATGACTGTTAAACACCAAATAATTCAAGACTAATACGTCAGGCAGGTGTAAATATAAATGTTCTTAAGACTTGGGGAATTCTTACAGCCAAACATTGCCTTTCTGATTCCACACTGATTTGATGCTTTGTGCCAGATTCTTTCACCCACATTGTCTTGCTTGGTCTCCATACCCATCCTGGGATGGACGATTTTACAAATGAAGAAACCAAAATTTCCAAAACTAATCTATTTCCCTTGTCACATGATTCGTAAATGGTGGAAATAATAATTTCAAATGGCTGTTCTATATTGCCAAGATACATAGCAAATACTCAAATCGACAGGCACAGTGATATGGAAACAATAAAAATTAAGAAGAAAAGAAATTCCAAATAAAAATTTAACGAGTGGGGTGCCTGGGTGGCTCAGTCATGAAGCATCTGCCTTAAGCTCAGGTCATGATCCCGGAGGTCTTGGAATTGAGCCCCACATCAGCAGGAGGCCTGATTCTCCCTCTCTCACTCCCCCTACTTGTGTTCTCTCTCTAGCTGTGTTTCTCTTTGTCAAAATACATACATAAATAAATAATTGTTTTCTTTTTTTTCTTTTATTTTTAGGATTTTACCTATTTGACAGAGAGAGAGATGGTGAGAGAGGGAACACAAGCAGGGGGAGTGGGAGAGGGAGAAGCAGGCTTCCCGCTGAGCAGGGAGCCCAATGCAGGGCTCCATCATGGCACTCCGTGATCATGACCTGAGCCAAAGGCAGACACTTAATGACTGAGCCACCCAGGAACCCTCCCAAAAAAGAAAAATTTAACAAATTATTCAGAAGTGTAATGGTCTTCTATTTGTGAGAAATACCCCCCTTTCCCGGTATATAACATGCAGTCACTATGAGAGCCTAAACTGGATCATTTTTATTGCAAGTTTACAACCATCTAACTTATTACCATGGCCCTCCAGAATCACTTAGAACAGGAGCTTCTAGAACATCTTTCAACAGATAATAGAAATGTTCTCTGGAAAATATTTCTATGTTGTAGAGATGTCTCAGGGCATACAGCCACTCTCTGGCTCAGTTCCAGGTTCTGCTTCGCAGTTTAAACCATCCTTTCTAGCATTAATCATCACTAGTATTACAACCACAGATGGGGCCCTGTAGGATAGAAGAAGGTAAGTAGAGCAAACAAGTTAATAAGCTAGAAAAATAGGGCCTAATATTTCTGTCCTTGCATACTCATGGGCAAGGTTTCTTTAAGTAAAATGATATGGAGAACAACTGAATTATCAGATGTCTACTAAGGTTATATATTTAATAAATAAAATAACAGAAAATAAAGGAAAAAGTCTTAAATATAATAAATTTTAGGTTTTTATAATAAAAAAGGTTAGAAAAGGAAAAATTAAAGCAACTTCCCTTTCATATCTGTATAAAAGTAAAATAATTCTGAGGTTGCCTGAGTGGCTTGGTTAGTTAAGCATCTGACTTAATTTCAGCTCAGGTCATGATCTCAGAGGTATGGAATCAAGCATCATATTGGACTCCACGATCAGCAGAAGGTCTTCTTGGGATTTTCTCTCTCCCTCTCCCCCTGCCCCTTCTCCTCATCCTCTCTCTCAAATAAATAAATAAATCTTTTTTAAAACTTTATAAAACAAAACAAATTAAAATTTAAAATAAGTAAAATTATTACTCTTTTTATTCTATTCACAGCAGGAATTTTCCTAAATGTCTGACATAAAGAAGCAAAAAATGCACTATCATAATAGTAACTTACAGAATATAGGAAAACAATCTGACTATTTTTGCCAGTGTTAAATATTTTGATGCTATCAACCAACAGTTAGGGAAATCAACATGATGAGAGTGAAATGAGCTATATGACCTCATGATTAAATATACAGTGAGATAAGCCATAAAACTTCCCTTTTCTTTCATGCATTCTTCCCCTGCATCATGTGCAATCCCAACTTGATTTGTTCAGCTAATAGTTTTAGAGGATTTGAACAGTCAGCCCAAGTCATCCAGACCAGAAAGAAAATCTTGAACTTAAATGACCATAAAACAAATAGGAAAAGGCATTTTGGGTATTCCCATTTTATTAAGTTGACCTATTTATCACAATGATTAAATATGCATTAATTTTAATGTACACAACAAATGTTATCTACTAATATTGCCAGGGATTTTACAAGAGCAAGACAATAAAGGGAAAGGGAGTGCTTTGCCTCCAGAGAATTTACAGGCAACCTTAACAGACATTTTTCTAAAGAAGACATACAAGTGGGCTAACAAATACCTGAAGAGATGCTCAAAATCACTAATCATCATGTGATGATCATAAATGTGGATCAAAACCAAAATGATATATCATCTCACATCTGTTAGAATGGCTAATAACAAAGGGATAAGAAATAAGTGTTATAGAGGATGTGTAGAAAAAGGAAGCCTCATGCACTATTGGTGGGAATGTAAACTGGTGCAGCCTCTATGGAAAGCAGTATGGAAATTCTTCAAAAAATTAAAAATAGAACCAGCATAAAATCTGGCAATTCTAGTTCTAGGTATTTATGTGAAGAACACAAAAATACTAATTTGAAAAGTGCTTCTATGTTATCACAGCATTGTTTGCAATAATCAAGACAGGGAAGCAGTACAAGTGTCCATCAACAGAAGGATGCATAGGGGCGCCTGGGTGGCTGAGTTGGTTAAGTGTCTGCCTTCAGCTCAGGTCATGATCCAGGGTCCAGGTCCAGTCCCCCATGGGGCCCCTTGCTCAGTGGGGAGCCTGCTTCTTCCTCTTTCCCTGTTTTTTCTCTTTCTTGCTGTCTCTCTCTGTATCTCAAATAAATAAATAAAATCTTTTTAAAAAATAGATGAATGCATAAAGAAGATGTGGCATATATAAGAAATACAATAGAATATTACTCAGCTACAAAAAATAATGAAATCTTGACATTTGAGACAACATGGATGGGCCTAAAGTATATTATGTTAAGGTAAATAAGTCAGAGAAAGACAAATATTGTATGAGTTCACTCATATATGAAATCTAAAAAACAAAACAAATGGACAAGAACAAAAAAAAAGAGACTCATAGATACAGAAAATAAACCGATCATTGACAGAGGGATGGACAAAATAAGTGAAGATGATTAAGCAGAACAATCTTCCAGTTATAAAGTAAGTAATACAAGGGTATATAATGTACAGTATAGGGAATATAGTCAATAATCTTGTAACAATTTTGTATGGCAACAGATGGTAGCTACACTTATCATGGTGACCATTTTGTAATGTATATAAATATCAAATCTCTGGATGGTATATCTGAAAACTAATACAATGTTGTATGTAAGTGGCAGAATGCAGAGAAAGGGGAACTCTCTTACACTATTGGTGGGAATGCAAGATGGTATAGCCAGTGGAAAACGGTATGGAATTTCCTCAAGAAGTTAAAAAGAGAAGTACCCAATGACCCAGCAATTGCACTACTAGGTATTTACCCCAAAGATCCAAATGTATTGATCCAAATGGTACCTGCACCCCAATGTTCATAGCAGCAATGTCCGCAATAGCCAAACTTTGGAAAGAGCCTAGATGTCCATCGACAGATGAATGGATAAAAAGATGTGGTATATGTACATAGGAATGTTACTCAGCCATCAGAAAGGATGAATACTTACCATTTACATCGACATGGATAGAACTGGAGAATATTATGCTGAGCAAAGTAAGTCAATCAGAGAAAAACAATTATCAAATGGTTTCATTCATATGTGGAATATAAGAAATAGGGCAGAGGATCATAGGGGAAAGGAGGAGAAACAATGGGAAGCCATCAGAGAGGGAGACAAACCACGAGAGATTCTTAACTACAGGAAATAATTGAGGGTTGCTGGAGGGGAGGTGGGTAGGGGGATAGGGTAACTGGGTGACAGGCCTTAAGTAGGACATGTGATGTGATGAGCACTGGGTGTTATATGCAACTGATGAAGTATTGAACTCTACATCAGAAACTATGTAGTATATGTTGGCTAATTGAATTTAAATTTTAAAAAATATGGAAATTTAGAGAAAAAATATTTTTCAATAAAAATAAATTTTAAAATAAAAAGAAAGGAAAGAGAAAGAATAGGGCATGTAAGAGGAAAGCAAATAAGGTTTATAGTCACATTAGAGAAAATGCTTTCCCTAACAGACATTTTGAGGAGTTTTTATTAGATAGTATATTTAATCAAGGTTTTCTAAAGAAGCAGAACCAACAGGATGTAAAGTGTGTGTGTGTGTGTGTGTGTATGTGTATGTTTATATGTATGTGTCTGTATATATATAAATACACTGGAATTGGTTCATAAGATTATGGAGGCTGAGAAGTCCCATGATCTTTAGTCAGCCAGCTGGAAATCGAGGAGAGCCCCTGGTATAGTTTTAGTCTGAAAACCAGAGGCTGAGACCCAGAATGAGCCACTGCTTCAGTACAGTCTAAAAGCAGCAAAAAACAAAACAAAACAAAACCTGATCTCCCAGTTGGAAGGCAGTCAGGAAGAAGTTCCCTCTTATGAGGGGGAAGGTCCGTCTTTTGTTCTGATCATCACCTCAACTGACAATATGGGGTCTACTCACATTTGGGAGGGAAATAAGCTTTACTCAGCCCATCAATTTCAGTGTTTAATGCTAAACACCTTCACAGAGATACCCAGAGTAATGTTTGACCAAGTTGGAGCCCCATAGCCTAGTCAAGTTGACATGAAAAATTAACCATGATAGGTAGAAAGCTGGCAAATTCAGATAGCCTATAAACACAAGTCTTTAGAGACTAAAGCAGAAAATATTAATGCCCAAACCAGAGATCAGGCTGGTACCAGACCTGCAGTAACTGACTCCCAGGAAGAGCAGATGTCCCCATATCCACAGGATACCATACCTGATGGCATGCCTCCACCCGCTTAAGTATCATGGGAACCAGACAGCAGTAGAGATTGTGATGAATGAGCTTTCTCAGATACAAAGCACCCATCTGAAAATCACCAACTTTGTGAGGAAAAAAATCCCACAGTGAAAAATGTACTCTACACTTAAAATAAAAATATATTGCATGTAATATTAATCATGAAACAAATAATATATTTAGAGTAATTAAAATTAATACATTTACAAGGTATGAGAAAAGTGGTAAGGGACATGGAGAATACATGAACAAGATGCAATGTATTTCTAAAATGAATTCTAGAATGACCAGCAGACATAATGAAAAAGGGAAAAATATCACATGTAGAAGAAAAATTTATACAACTGGCAAAAAAATTTTCATCCTGAAAAGACTTTCAGAGCTATACTCAAGATGAATAGTAAGAAATCTAAGCTTAGAAATTTCATAATAAAATATATGAACATCATGGATGAAGAATTAATTTAAAATCATCACCTAATAATTAAAATCATATTGACATTGAATTTCTCATTAGTAACACTAGATGTTTTTTAAAAAGCAGCAATAAAACAGATTTAGTTAATATGCTCATTATCACATTATGCCACTAATTCTAAACAATGTCAGTAATAAACACTCCTTTCCTCAGAAAACTTCTGTTGATCTAAGTTCTAAGTAGTTGTCCAGATGCTTGGGGACTCTTCAAATTATCTTTTATGCAAAATACAATAATGCAAATTCTACATATAAATTAATTCAAAGAATCCCCAGACATCTAGTCAGCTGCCAATATATGTGGACACAGCTATACATTCTCATTTTGAAGGTAAATTCACAATGTGTTTAATCATTCAAGCTCTCTTTGGGTGCTCTTTCCAACCGCCGTGGAGCTATATATTCCTGAGTGAAGTGGATTAGATAAAAATGGTGAAATCCCAGTGGTGGAAAGGATAAAGAAAGGATAAAGTGTGGGGTTTACTTCAGCCCTGTCACTCCTTGGGACTACTTAAAGTTTCCTTCTGTGTTTGAAATTTCTGAAACTTATAGCACAATGGGATTTTTTATGAATCTCTTCCAAACTTATATTTATGATTTTTTTCTCATTTTATATTTATCCCTTTTTGTGACAAAATTTTAAATTAAAATGAATAAAAAGTGTTCTGTTATTGTGAGCAAAGATAGACTGATGAAGCCAGTAACACAGTCTATTAGGTAAGACTACATAAAATCAAGTTTGGCAAAGCAATTAACAAATTTGCCAAATTTAAGTTTTAATAACAAAACTAAAAAATTATGTATTTATTACGGTAACAAACCAATATATTGTTGTGTTGGTCTGCTCAGGCTGCTCAGATTGCCATAACAAAATACCACAGATGGGATGACTCAAACAACAGAAATTTATTTTCTCACAGTTTTGGAAAGTGGAGAGAAATCAAGGGTCTGACTGATTCAGTTTTTGGATTCTCTTCCCCGCTTGCAGATGGCTATCTTCTAACTGTCCTCATAAAGCTTTCCTCTGTGTACAGAGAAAAGGAGAGAAAGTGAGCTCTCCAGTGTCTCTTCTTGTGAGAACACTAATCCTATCAGATCAAGGCTCCACCTTACGACTTCATTGCTTCCATATTCCAGATACAGCCACCACACTGGTGGTTAGGATTTCAACATAGGAATTTGGGAGAGGAGAGGCAACATAAATATTCAGTCTATAACAATCAGTATATTTAAGAGACCACCTAGTTTTCCTTTGTAAAAAACACATTAATGTAATTTAAAAACATCAATACATTATTTTATTATTATTATTATTGCTTAAAATTTTTTTTCCAGTGTTACAAGATTCATTCCCCATTCCCCACACCCAGTGCTCCACGCAATAGGTGTCCCCAGTACCCACCACCAGGCTCTCCCATCCCCCACCCACCTCCCTCCAAGTCCCTCAGTTTGTTTCTGTGTCCAAAGTCTCTGTTGTTTCATTTCTCTCCCTGGACTACCCTAATTCCCATTTGCTTTCCTTCTCCCACTGTTCTCCAGGTTACCCCTCATGCACCGCAAGTAAGCGAAACCATGTGATACTTGACTTTCTCTACTTGCTTGTATACTGTAATATTTATTTTAGTTACTTATTCTTTTTCATTGGTATAATTGCATATACAAAATCCATAAAAAGAAAATTTTCATGGTCCCTTTTTTTCTAACCATCTTTTTGTTTCATTTCCTGACTATTACTATAAGCAATTATTTCATAGAAATAAGTTGCTCCAAGAATCTAATATACTAGGTATGCAACTTATTATTTTTATTATCAAAATCTTCATAATCAGCTTTGTAAGGCAGAGAGCATATTTTAAAATTCTAGGAAGGATTTGTGACTCAGGGAAAATTAGAGAGCTTCTTTGGAACTCCGGTTTCTACTGTATAAAATGTGTGTGACTTGCAAGCAGAGGGAGAGACAAAGAGTAGGTAGAAAATACTTTGCTAAGGTGTCTTCTTTGAAAGACTGGTCTGTGTGTTCTCTGGTCAAATAAGTTTGTGAAGTGCTGGTTTCTTTGCAGTACAGTTCTCAGAGCACCCCTTACCTCCAGGCACCCTCAATCCCCTTTACTCTGCTGTCCCATTTCCTATAGCACATTTGACCTTCCTTATACTATATAATTTACTTTTTATTAGGCTTAAGTTTATTATTTATCTCACTCACTAGAACGTAAACTTTAGAAGTCAAAGAACTGTATCTGTTTTACTTTTTGATATATCTCAAGCACTTAGAATAATTCTTGGCACATTGCATATGTTCAATAAATACTAGATGAATGAATGAATATATGAATCAATTAAACATTAGTGTGCTACTGTGCAAAGGAATTCTAAAAAGGCAATGTAATGTACAAAAACATCTTAAATGTATTTGCCTTAGCAAATGTTAGTCATGGATTTTCCCACAAGACTGATGTGCTATTTTGAATAAAGGGTAAAAAAGACTTCTCCAAGGAGGTGATAGTTGAGTTAAGATTCAATGAAATATAAACTACCATGCACACAGCCAGAGGAAGAATATTCTAAATGGAAAGTTTCTGAGGTGGATAGGAATTTGCCTTATTCAAGGAACAGAAAGGAGGACAATGTGACTAGAATGGAATGAGCTAGAGAGAAATGGTAAAGAAATGATCTCAAAGAGACATCCGGAGACCAAATCATTGAGAACCTTGTCACAGAGATTCCTTAATTTTGCTGTAATCATTGAAGGACCTTAAAAAAGGGAGTGGCATGATCTGATATATAGATTACTAAAAATTACTCTGACTACAATGTGGTCATGAACCAAAGGAAAAAGCAGAAATAGTAAAGAAGGTACAAGAATTGTCCTGGCAAGATATGACTGTGGCCTGCCCTAAGGTAAAGATGGGAAGAAGTAGACACATTTAAAATACACTTTGAACACACTTCCATGAAGTGGGAGAGTTGGAAGCCAGACCAGAGTGGGTTGATGAGTAAATAATAAGTGTAAAAATGGAGAGCAAGTTACGACAACAATCTTAGGACAAATGAAGTAAAACCTTAGGGGAATATGCAATCAAGGAATACTTGGGTTTTTTAATGAATGACATAAAAGCCTATCAAATACAGGTGGAAATAATCCAAAAGAAGGAATAAACTTGTGATACAATTACTTCAAATGAAAATGTCTTGAAAAATTGAGAGAAGTCATGATCTGAAGCACAAGAGGAAATATTGGCTATTGATAGGCTTTAAAGGAATTAAAGAATAGGATACATATTGTCTTATGGAAATAGTGTTATAACATGGCAATAAGAAGATGAAAGCATTTCTGTGTAATTATTTATATTTTTTTATGAAGTATGAGTGGTCATTGGCTAAAAGCTGCAGGGGCAGTTAAAAGGAGATGTTACACAGGTTTTAAGGCAGTAAAGAGAGTTGGAAAATAGATAGGGGCTATAATGTGCATGAAATCATAAAGCAAATGATACAGAATCAAAAGAAGTGAGGCAAAGGAATGCAACTGTTAATGTTTTAGAAAGTAACTATGGCAATGGGGATGATGGAATCGGGAGCATTTTTGACACAAAAATTCATGGTTTAAAGGGGGCTCCAAAGTAGGCCACTCACAGAAAATATTTTTTTTTAAGTGGGAGTGAGGGTACAGGAATGCAGGTTGGAGAGCTAGGAAATAGAATAGTTAGGAAATGAGTATGTGTTTAGGAAATGGAATTTATCTGTCTCCTCCATGAGAATGCAAATTCTTTAAGGGCAGAGACTTTATATATTTTGTTTACTATTTTGTCCCAGTTTCTAAGATATTTTCAAGAAATATTTGTGTAATTAATAAATATGTAAGTGATAGGCTTCTGACAAATGTTTGTTTCACTAAATTTCCCAAGGCTCAAGATACTTCTTCTATGAATAACAAAATCATATTTTTGTTTTTTTGTGGTCCTTTTCAGTCCACTGCAATGTTTTCTGAAGATCCTACTCATTTTTAATACAGATTTTTTACTTTTACTTCTAAAGAATTATTCATGACAATAATAATCTGAGACAAATCATAGTAACATAAGAAAATGAAATATACTATCAAAACACTAAATTCTACTATATTAAATTATGTATTGTTTATTTGTAAGTTTGTCTCCTCCCACTAGAAATAAACCCTAGGAGGACAGATACTCTTTTTGTTGTGTTGGTTTCTTTTCACTGATGTATCCCCTAGTTCCCAGAAGAGTGGCTGACACATAGTAGATTAAACTAATGAATTTGCTACAAAAAATGAGAAGAAAAATAAAGCTAAATAGAATTACAGAAATTTATGACCTTAAAAGTGGGTTGTGATAGTATTAAATAAGAATGAAGGAAAGAGTTTTGGGGGAAAATAATGAGTAGGTTTGGAGATAACACATTTTTTGAGATGAATGTATATCACATTAAGATATGGTTAAAAAGTACCTATATAAATTACTTCTAAGCTAGGTTATCTAACTCTCCCTAAGCTCACACGCATGGTGCAATGCATTTAATACCCTTCAAGCCAGGCACATTGGGTGTAGAACATTTTTAAAAGAAAAGAGGGGTAAATCACCCCTTTATTCTTTCCTCCCTGATTCCAAGATAAAAGGTGATCACAACTCTCTGAAACTTCTTCTTTGGAATGGAAATGACCAGACATGTTTTTAATATTAATGTCCTCTTTTGGGCCCCGAGTTACTCTTCCTGGACCTCCATCTGTTTCTCCTAGAGGAAGTGATCAAGCGCAAGCTAGGTCTCAAAGCACCACGGTGCTGTGTACTGTAGCAGTGTCAGCCCTGAGGAAGCTAACATCTTCTACTGCTCCGCCACATTCATGACTGTGTCCTAACTCATTCAGACCATTTCCAGAGGAGTCCATCAATCTCCCTCTGCTGCAGTAGAAGCAGGAGCTTAGCTTTCATTGGATTATTTCATCTAAGTCCTACTAATAACAGTAGCAAAGAATTATAACTGCTCCATTACCTTCCCTGTTTAAGGACCAGAGTTCAATATAACAGTTGTTACTTAGATAGTAAAGCATTCTTCTAACCATCTCATACTGATCAATACAAAGTTTTCTCTGATTCATTGTACATCAAAGTTAAATCTAATTATGGTCAATGGGAATTCACACCCTCTTTCAAGGGGAGATTATTGTAACATCACTTCATAGAAAATTCCTTATGCAGTTTATATCCTTTTCTCCTAATCTTTCCCAAATAATCAAAAAACAGCAAAACAAATAATTCAATAGCCCTCACAGTGTTCCAGGCATGACTCTAAACTTTTTATATAATCCTCATAACAACATTGTTGGTAGGTACTATCATTATCCTCACTTTACAATATGAAGCCAAGTTCAGAAAAATTGACTATAATTCCCAAGATGCATAATACCAGTTGTGGTTGAATTTTAAAAGTGAGGAAAATTGTAAATAAAGTATTTCTGAAGAAAAATCTGTGTATACATACCAAAGAATAGAATAACTTTTAAATGACCAATATAGAGATTTGGAATATATTTTTCACTGCTTAAATAGTATAGATCTATATTATAGCCATTACTTTGAGCTCTCTGTGAGGACAGAACTTACTAAGGAAATTAAAATCTCTATCCCAAAATATTTAAGCTCCTTTCTTAAACTTTCCCTGAGAAAACATATATAACCTGTGTTGGAGTTTGAGTACATAAATGCAAGAAATGAAAATTAGTAAAAAATCTGCTAAAATTTTCCATATTAATGGAAAATTCTGTATTAATTAAAATACAGTAACATTTATGTGGAAGTATAAATTATACTATGGACCATATCAGCGGTTTAATCTAATACATTTATTTCAGACATGGTCCTATGTACAAATGAAATTCCAATGATCTGATTCATATATATAATAGGGAAAGCAAATAGAAATTTTTGTTTTGTCAATGGTTTTCTCTTGTAGTTTATCTTTGAAACACAGAATTTCTATTTCATTTTTCTAGATATGTCTCCTGAGGCAAGGGAAACAAAACTAAAAAGAAACTATTAGAGATAGATCAAAATAAAAAGCTTCTGCACAGCAAAGGAAACAACAAAACTAAATGGTAACCTACAGAATGGGAGAAGATATTTGCAGATGATATATCCAATAAGAGGTTAATATCCAAAATACATAAAGAACTTGTACAGCTCAAACAAACAAACAAAAAAACAGTCCAATTAAAAAGTGGGCAGAAGTGTGCCTGGGTAGTTCAGTGGGTTAATGCCTCTGCCTTCGGCTCAGGTCATGATTTCAGGGTCCTGGGATTGAGGCCCTGCTTGGCAGGGAACCTGCTTCCTCCTCTCTCTCTGCCTGCTTCTCTGCCTACTTGTGATCTCTCTCTGTCAAATAAATAAATAAAATCTTTTAAAAAAAAAAGTGGGCAGAAGACTTGAATGAACATTTTTCCAAAGAGGATACAGATGGCCAACAGACACATGAAAAGATGATCAACATCACTAATCATCAGGGGAATGAAAATCAAACCCCAATGGAATATCATCGAATACCTGTCAAATGGCTAAAATCAAGACAAGAAATCATGGGTGTTGGCAAGCATGTGGAGTAAATGGAACCTTAATGGCTTATTTGTGGGAATGTAAATTGGTTCAACCACTACAGAAGACAGTATGGAGGTTTCTCAAAATACTAAAAATAGAAATACCATATGATCTAATAATTCCACTACCGGGTACTTACCCAAAGGAAATAAAAACACTGACTCAAAATGATATATGCCCCCCCATATTTACTAGAGCATTATTTATAATAGCCAAATATAGAAGCAGCCCAAGTGTCTACTGATAGATAAATGGATAAAGAGAAAGTAGTAATATGTATATACAATGGAATATTACTCAGCCATAAAAAAGAATATACCTTGCCATTTGCAAGGATGGACCTAGAGGGTATTATGCTAAGTGAAATAAGTCAAATAGAAATACAAATTCCATATGATTTCATGATATGTGGCATCTAAAAAACAGAACAAACAAATAAAAAAGCAGAAACAGACCCATAAATACAGAGAACAAACTGATGGTTGCTAGAGGGACAGTGGGTGGAGGGATGAGCACAATGGGTGAAGAGAAGTAGGAGGTACCGGTTTCCAATAGCATAGGGAGTATAGACGGTGATATTATAATAGCATTTTATGGTGACAGATGGTAGTTATACTCATGGTTAACATAGCATAATGTATAGTTGTAGAATCACTATGTTGTATACCCGAAACTAACATAACATTGTGCGTCAACTATACTTCAATTGTAAGTAAGGAAGGAAAGAAAGGAAGAAAGGAAAGGAGGGAGGAACGGAGGAAAGAAAGGCAATGAGGCCAAAGTGTTTTACCAAATAGAAAATAAACTGAGGCCTTCGGGGAACCTGAGTGGCGCAGCTGGTAAAGCACCTGACTCAATTTTGGCTCAGGTCATGATTTCAGGGTCTTGAGATTAAGCCCCACATCAAGCCCCACATTGTACTTCACATGCTCAGCAGGGCATCTGCTTGAGATTCTCTCTCGCCCTCTGTGCCTTTCCCTACCCAGAACGCTCTCTCTCCCTCTCTCAAGTAAATAAACAAATCTTTTTTTTTTAAGATTTTGTTTATTTACTTGACATAGAGAGATCACAAGTAGGCAGAGAGGCAGGCAGAGAGAGGAGGAAGCAGGCCCCCTGCCGAGCAGAGAGCCCGATGAGACCCTGAGATCATGACCTGAGCCGAAGGCAGAGGCATTACCCACTGAGCCACCCAGGTGCCCTAAAGAAACAAATCTGAAAGAAAGAAAGAAGAAAGAAGAAAGAAAAAGGAAGGAAGGAAGGAAGGAAGGAAGGAAGGAAGGAAGGAAGGAAGGAAGGATGGAAGGAAGGAAGGAAGGAAGAGAAAGAAAGAAAGAAACTGAGGCCTTCAAAAAAGCAGTACACTCTTGTTCATCCTCTTCCCTTATATATTATACTGGTATTATCTGAACATATAAATTGCTTGTTTAGAACATGGAAAGAATTTAGAACAAAAACCATATGACTAAGGGAACAGGAATTCTGTACTTTAGATTCTGGGTATCAGAAGCTTCTCTAACCTCTTATAATCCAACTTATTGCTTATAGAACACTTCGTACATGGAATTTCCAGCTCCAAGGCACTGGTGCTAACTCTAGGATCTTGAGGTAGAGTAGTATGACATTAAGTGGTAGACATGAGAACAAGTGAAATAGATTCTTGAAGGAAATAGGATCCAAGATGAGATTGAAGAAGATGGTGCTAAGTAAAAATGAAAAATAAAATGGGAGAAGAAGTTTAAGTAGAGTTTGGGAAGGATATGGCTTGCATTCTTTTTATTCTTTTTTCCTCTCCTTATCACTCTAAAATAGTTTGGGTTGGGCAGGAGTGTTAAAATGGGTGGTTTCAAGGGAGAAAAAGAGGAAAAAACAGTTAGCAAATAGTATTTTCCTACTTTTATCCCCATTCTTAGCTTTGCTTCATTCATAAAAATAAATACAAAACAAAACAAGATAAACTATAGATTCTACACAAGATAAAAGATGCTTTAAAGTTTTACCCAGAGCAAATAAAAAAAAAAGGAAATTAATACAACAGATTAGCAAGGTAAATGTTACAAAGAACTACAAAATTAAATCCAAAGTGTGCGATGCCTGACATTAGAGTTCTGGGTTCTCCCGTGACATTTGAAAATATTAAACATTTTTAACAGTTTGTATGATAACATTTGCTGACTTATAATCTAACTTAAACACTTTTAATAGTCAAAATATGTGATAAAGCAACTCTGTACCTTAATGATATCATCAATGGTAGTTTAGAAACACTAGAATCTCAAATGTATTCAGAGTACTAAAAAATTTTAGAATTTACATATTATTTCTGTATAGAGACTGTGCTGAGACTGTTTAGTTAGCATTACCTAATTTAGACTATTTAGTATTACCCCTTTATGTAGAATATAAAGTTTACTTATTCCTCAACCCAAAAATGCTCCTAAGGAAACAAAGTACCATGAATCCATTTGAGTGAAATGTTCATCTTCATTTAAATATAGGCTGAAAAGAATGGCTAGGAGCAGATAAATCATCCAGGTCAATGTCAAGTACAACTAAAGAAGGTCACGAGATTCTATGTGATTTAGAGCCACAGTCATTCGCATTTGCAAAAGCATTCCTTGGACCCCTAGGAGGGCCTGCAGGATGGCAGCAAGAATTCTGCAAGGTGAGGGCCTCCCAATCTTTTCCAGATGGCATCAGTGAGGATCTCCCTGATGGATAAGTTCCTCCCTGCTCCTCAGGCAGTCTTGATGCAGGAATGAAAATACAGTAACAACTGAGCCTGATCAACCTAATATGATTGTCATTGTGCCAGACACAAGTCCTCCCAGCTTGTTTTCAGACTGCAAATTCCCCCTGAATTTTCTTCTTCCTCCACCCTAAAAATCTATTGGTCCCATCTTTGAAATTTGTTGTCTTGGTTTCCCTACCTACCGTAAGTAATGATAATAACAATAATAATATAGCCAATATTTGATTCGTTGCATGTCAACCAAATGCCAGGCATTTTTTGACTCACTTAAAAATTTATTCATACCTTAAATTCTCACAACAATCTTATGAAATAAGTCCCATTATTATCCCTATCTCATAGATGAGGACACTGAGACACAAAGAAGTTAAATAAATTGCCTGAAGTCACATAGTTAGGAAATACTATAACTAAGATTTGAACTCAAGTTTTCTGGCCCCAGGGATCATGCTCCTAGCCATTAGGCTACTGTCTCCTTAAGAATGGCCTCTTGGGAAGCTGGCAGAGAAAGAGGACTCTGAGCTCACCCCCTCCCACATTTTCAACTAGATATCATCCACATCCAAGTCAACAAACCAGAGAGTGATCTGAAGACTGGAAGAACAAATTCCACAACTAAATATAGAGTTGAATATTTCTGTAAAAAAAAATCAGTTAGGGAACACAGAAAAAAGGATTTACAATATAATAGCATATACCTAAAATGTGGAGAGGAGAAAGAGAATAGGCTCAAACTTAAATTACTATGAACTTAATGTTGACTGTTATATGCAGAAGAGGTAAAATATAAATCTAATGATAATCATATATCAAAAATTACTAATAAACATACAAAAAATAAACATAAAGAAATCCAAATATATCACTAAATAAAATCAGCAAAACATGAAAGAGAGAGACAAGAAAAGATCAGAGAAAATTTTCAGAAACAACCACAAAACAAGTAATAAAATAGCAATAAATACATATCTATCAATTATTTTTAAGGTAAATGGAGTAAATTCTCCAATCAAGACATAGGGTGACAGAATGGATTAAAAAAAATCCATCTGTATGCTGCCTACACAAGAGCCATTTTAGACCTAAAGACACCTACAGATTAAAAGTGAGGAAATGGAGGAACATCTATCATGGAATGGATGCCAAAAGAAAGCTAGAATGGCAATACTTATTTCAGATAAAACAGACTTTAAAACAAAGACTGTAACAAGAGACAAAAAAGGACTCTATATAATCATAAAAGGAACAGATCAACAAGAAGATATAATAATGTAAATATTTATGCACACAACACAGGAGCACCAAAATACATAAAAAGTTAATAACAAACATAAAGGATCTAATTGATAATAATACAGTAATAGTAGTTGACTTTAACGCCCCATGTACAGCAATGGGCAGATCATCTAAACAGGAAATCAACAAGGAAACAATAGCTTTGAATGACATCCTGGAAGAGATGTCTCTCTGTCAAATAAATGAATAAAATATTTTTTAAGAATTTTATTCATTTATTTGACAGAGAGAAACATAGCCAGAGAGGGAACACAAGCAGGGGGAGTGAGAGAGGGAGAAGCAGGCTTCCCGCTGAGCAGAGAGTCCGATGTGGGGCTCGATCCCGGGACCCCTGGATCATGACCTGAGCCGAAGGCCGACATTTAACAACTGAGCCAGGCATCCCTTCTTTCTCTTCTAAAACATATTTTTCTTAAATATTAGGTAGCTACAAAATAATTTTTATAAAATATACATACTCTCTTAAAAAGAAGATACAATGTGGGGCGCCTGGGTGGCTCAGTTGGTTAAGCAACTGCTTTCGGCTCAGTCATGATCCTGAGACGCAGGATCAAGCCCCACATTGAGCCCCACAGGCTAGCAGGAAGCCTGCTTCTCCCTCTCTCAGTCCCTCTGCTTGTGTTCCCTCTCTAACTGTGTTTCTGTCTGTCAAATAAATAAATAAAATCTTAAAAAAAAAAAAGAAGATACAATGAAAACCAGTATACTCACAATTCAATATCAAAAAGAAAACATTACCATCATCAAAGTCCCTTTTTGTCCCTTCTCAATTCATTTTCCTCCACTTTACCACTTCAGATGTATGTTTTCCATTCCCCTGCATTTCCTCATTTATCACACATGTTTGCATCCCTAATGTATCTGTCTATCTATCTATCTACCTACCTGCCTACCTACTTTTATGGAACGATAGTATACATAATTTTCTGCAGTTTGTGTTTTACCCTTCATTATGTTTGTAAGCTTCATCTATGTTATTGAATATAACTGTAATATGGTAATGGATCTTTGTATCTCTTTGTACAAATATATCACAACATATTCTCTTCTGTCTGCTGTGGCAGACATTTGAGTTGTGTACTTTTCTGCTTTGTCTACCTGTTTTTTTTTTAATTTACTAGTGCAGTTATAAACTAGTACAAAGGTGTCCTTAGAATAGGCGCATAGAAGATGAATTTCTCCATTATAGTACACACACACACACACACCTTTAATTTTACTAGAAAACACTACACTGTTTTCCAAACTATATCAATTTACCTACTATCAATGCATGAACATAGTCCTTATACTTAATCAATACTTGGAATAAGAAGGTTTTGGTTCTTGTCAATATGGTGAGTGTGAAATAGTATCTCATTGTGATTTTAATTTATATTACATGACTATTAATGAAGTTGAATATCTTAAAATATGTTAATTAGTTCCATTTTCCTTTTTTCTGAGCTGCTTCTTAAAACTTTTATTTTGCTAATGAGATTTTTGTCTTACAAATTTATTAAAGGCCTCTTTACATATTTTAGAATATCAATACTTTGTCAGTATATTAATGCAAATAGATCTTCAAATTCATTGCTTGTTTTGTCACTTTCTTTACAGTATATTTTCTGAAGGGAAGTTTTTAGTTGTATTGTAATCAAACATACCAACCTTTCCTTTATGATGCATACAGTTTGTGTCTTGCTATTCAATTCCTATTATTTTAAGTTAATAAAAATACTTTCCAATTGTGTTTTCCATAGTTTTGCCATTTACTTTAAAATATGTTTATTGCCTGAGGTTCTGTGGGTGTGGACTAGAATAGGACTCTGGAGTCATGGCTTGTCTGTAGTCCACATAGTGTTTCGGGGGTCACTCATTCAGCTGGCTGGTGGCTGGGCTGGTTAAAAGATCCTAGTTGGCCTCAGTCAAACAATGGGTTGTTGGTGCTGTTAATTATGGTGCTTCAGTTCTTCATGTGCCCTTCTCTCTCCACACTCCTCCCTCAGAACCTCTCTCTCCAAGTGGCATCTCCTCATTATCTTTCACTTTTAAATTGTTTAGCAACACTGAAATATTTTCACTGGTAGTATACGTTAGAGGAGTTCTTTTAAATTTTTTAACCAAGTGTGATTAAATACAGTTTTCGATTAGTTTCAGATATATAATATAGTGATTCAACAATTCTATACATTGCTCAGTGCTCATCATGATAAGCATACTCTTAGTCACATTAACCTATTACACCCTCCCTCTACCCACTTCTATAATTTAGAGATTTAGTATCGTCTTTTCCAAACAAAACTTAAACTGAATTTTTTTTAAATGATAAATTTATACCTTTACAAATTGTTCACACATTAACTAAAAAGCAATTTTGATAAGGTAAATACCACAAGAAATTGATCAACAAAACCCAGAATGTGAGATTTTACATAAGAAAATTGACTTGACCTCTTCAAAAAGTCAATGTCATGGGGAAAAAAAAAAAAAAAGATGTAAAAATGCTTTAGATTAAGAGAAATCTAAAATACATAACAACCTAATACAATATGTGACCTTTGATTGGGATTCCAGCTCAGATAAACTGAGTATAAAAATAAATTTTAGGGACAAACAAATTTGACCATGGACTAGAGATTAGATGAGATTAGGACACAGCCAAGTCTCAATACAATGTCTACAATAAAAGTGTGTTATCTTTTTGGTAGATTATTAAGAGATTTGGGAGTTCTGACCATCATATCTTATATTCAGTGAACACTTTAAATGCTGAATCTTATTGTTTGTATTAAAATTTACATACAGACAGAAAAGCCTAAGAGAAAACTATGAAAAGCATAGTGAATCAGTCCTATTTTCTGCATGTACTTTAAATAAGACATCAGATCAAGAAATAATAAACATCAACTTGGTTAGTATGTAATAGTTACGAAGCCCCAGAGCATATTCCTAGTTGATATCCCTACATTTCTTATTTTGTTTATGATTATTTATTATTTGAGAGAGAGAGAAGTTGAGAGAGAGAGAGAGCATGAGTGGGTGAAGTGAAGAGGGAGAAGGAGACCTCCTCTGAGCAGGGAAGCGGATACAAGGCTCCGTCCGAGGACCCCAGGATCATGACCTGAGCCAAAGACAGACCAATGAAGACGGAGCCACCCAGGTGCCTGATATCCACACATTTCTAGTTGATGTCTAGCTGATGTTTAAGGACAAGGTTGGAAGCCATTTTTTCCATAGGTAACTGTGCAATAATTTTCACAGTATAAATAAGGTGACCAAATGACTTCCATTTACAACTACTCAAAAAGGATGAACTAAAAGAATGTCCAATTATTATCATCAGTTTAATCATTTGAACATTTAAAAATATTTATTGAATAACCTCTGTTTGCTAGAAGTGTTCAATATTGAAGATATAGTGGAGAACAAAGTAGATGTATTAGCTATTTATTACTCTGTAACAGACCAGCCTAAAACACAATGGTTTAACAAACTGCCATTTTCTTTGTTCCTTATACTTGGGTCAGCAACATGAGCTTGGGAATTAAGCTCAATGGAATGGTTGCTGTATTTGTTTCACACAAGCTTATTCCTGCAGCTGCAGTCAGCAGGTGGTTGAGCTGGGGGCTAGTTGATCAAAGGGATCTCAGCTGATACAGTTTGTCTCTTCTGCATAGTCTTTGTCAATGAGGCATAGCCTGGCTTCTTCTCATGGTGCAAGAGGGATTCCCAGTGAGCAACAAGACAAGGCAAGCTAGAAATTGCAAACGTTCTTTTAAAGCCTCTGCTCATAATCTTCACTTCATCAGAAGTTACTGGAAGTGTTTTCCAAGAGAGTTCTGATAATTTAAACAATCTCTTTTGAGAGGAAATAGTTTAATATTGTGTTTTAACTACCTCGTTGTATAACTTTGTATATAAATACATACATTTGTATACAAAATTAAACAATGTATCATTGTATAATTTCCTTTTTGTATTTCTGGAAAGCTGACTTTTGAAATGGGAAAGAAGCAGTTTCAAAGAACTCATCGTTAAATATTATCTGATGTAATTTTATTTTGGTAATAAAAGTCATATCTAATTCAAGTTAAATAAACATTAATAGCATGGTTCCAAAAAATCCTCTGCTCATATTACATTTGCTGATGTTCTATTAGCCAAAGAATGTTCACATTGCCAACAGCCAACCTCAGAGTTAATGTGGAGGAGACTGCATAAGAACATGAATACAGGGGGGATGATTCATTAAAGCCCATCACTGTAATAATCTACCATTATAGACATGCTGTCTTCTCCTCAGTGAATGTATAAACTTCTATCTGATCATTCAACAATCTAACTTTTTTTCCTTTAAAATTATTCATTCCTTTTTTCTACCCCTTTCTCTCTGCCCTAGCTCACATAATTAGTTCATTTTTTTTTTGTAGACTCTTTCAAATGCCTCCAAATGAGTCTCTCTACCTTTATTTTTTAATACTTTATTTTATTTTTTCAGTGCTCCAAGATTCATTGTTTATGCTCCATACTCAGTGATATTTTTTTTCTTTTCTCAGTTCACTTTCATATCATCACTAGAGTTATTTACGTGAAATTGGATGTATTTTAGCATTATGGAAGATGTGTGCTTTGGTTTCAGACTGACCATAATAGGAACCTCTTCTTCGGTCACTTTGCTGTTTGATATTGTATAAACTGTTTAAATAAGTTTCCTTGTCTTTAAAATAGGTAAATGATCAGGAATTAATAAATAATGAAATAACAATGACATATGAAATATCTTTGAATACTACATGATGTGTAACAGTCAAGATATTCACTTAAGGGGGTGCCTGGGTGGTTCAGTCACTAAGTGTCTGCCTTCAGCTCAAATCATGATCCCAGAGTCCTAGAATCAAGCCCCACATTGGGCTCCCTGCTCAGCGGGAAGCCTGCTTCTCCCTCTCTCACTCCCCCTGCTTGTGTTCCCTCTCTGGCTGTGTTTCTCTCTGTCAAATAAATAAATAAAATATTTTTCAAAAAGATATTCATTTAAGACAAATATGTTACAATAAAGGAGGAGAGAAGAAAAGCATGGCACATCCTGTCAAGTTTTCACATCCTGCTCTGTGTTATTAGAATTTCGGCATGCTTTATTTTTGTTAGTAACTGGAGGAAGTTTGCCTCTCAGTGCCCAAAATGAAAAAAAGAAACTTAGTTTAGTTTTACAAGTATATTCCTTCTTTTCTATTCCTATTTCACCACCCACTTAGTTGTTGAAGTCAAGAAACTAGGAATTATCCCAAATGTCTACCTCTCACTAACCTCTGATTCCAATCAATCACGAGGTCATTCTTCTACATCTTTCTCATATCTGAGTCCAGCTCAGAATCCCCACTGTCACTACCTTGGTTTCTCTCTTCATTGTGTCTACCCAGATATCGTTCTCCAGCAATTCCTCTTCCAAACTGTTTTCTAATCTCATTCTAACACAAAAATCTCCTATTATTCCCAATCACTTTTGCGATAAGAATCAAGACTCTTAAACCTTCATGATCTGATCCCAGTTTGCTCCCCAGACTAATCTTTCCCCTTCTCCTTAAATCTGTCACTCCAAGCATATCCAACTACAATCCATTCACCAGCACATGTTCTCTCATGTATCTTTTCCTTTCTATTTCCATTTCAAGTATGAGGAAAGCATGAAGAAGCAGGAAGGAAGGAATCAGTTTTGAAAAAATATTTATCCTTGGTGGAAATTTGCTTTGTTACTAGAACTATCTGTCTGTTTGTCCTTGTCATTTTGTTGTCCATCAATAAGAGGAACATTGATAGGGAAGAGAATGGAAATAGGCCCTGAAATAAATCTGTTTCAAGCCAACCCTTGGGACAAAGAAGTTAAGTTTTCTTCTTAGACTAGCAATTCTTTGTACAAAATTTTGCCACAGGTTAGTCATCAAAACCTTATGAGAAATTGTCTCAGTCTTGTCTCATTTTGCTCATATGAGACATGGGAAGGAACTCTTCTCTATACAACATTTCCACCTATTCTTGTAGGAGGTTTGAAGTTGGATGCTTCTAAGCATTCTTTTGCACGGCTCAAGATTTTAGGTATATGAAGAGCATTTTTGGGCTGAAAAGTCTTAGACCCCCATGTATTTTTCTCAGTCCAAAGTTAAGTCCATCCTCTTCCTACAGAATGAACTCCTGCTTCTTACAAGTATTTATATGATAACACAAATTCATGTGCTTAACTTTCTAAATGGCATGATTTCACCAAAGATAATGACCACTCTGGAGAACTTTTGATATAATTAACATTTTGTAAGAGATATCTCAGAACAAAAGGGAAAATCTGCTTCCAATGGAAGCAAGGCACTTTAAAATGAGCATTTTGAAATCACTTTAAAATGAAAACAAAGTACAATCATGAATAAATGTATACTCTAATGGATGAAACAACTAGATGCTCCCACATCAATCATCTAACTGAAGAGAGTGTCTTAATAATATACTTGCAGATACCATAAACAGAAAGGACACTGCTGGGGGTTGAGTGAATGGGAAATTTTCCTATCGTGGCTAAGAAAACAGAAAATATGGAAAAAGTAAAATGATTAATCAATGAGGTACTCAGAAGGACCTCTAAAGGAAAAGTCTCTCTAAAGAAGATTAAGGAGCTCTTCTTAGTGGTTTGTAGAAATAAATAAGTGCTTATATATTAAAGACTCCTAAAAATTTCCAGCAAATAAATACAACTGAACTATTGTTTATAATGGTTAAAGAAGAGAATTCTGATAGAATCTTAAATATTTTAAGAATCCAAGTTCCTATATTTTGTGCATTTTACAAAAAAAGAGTGCTTTATTAATTTGTTTAATAAAAACAGCTATGTCTTCCCTGATTTATCAGCACAGGGTATAATATGAGCTTACATTTTTAGTCTACTTGGATTTGTTCTTCCTAAGTTTATGTAGAAATACTAATCAAATAAGCTACCAGTAAATTTACTTAAGTGTAAGCCTTTGAAAAATGTAAGTTGGCATTTAACCAAATTGATTCACTGAAATTCTGAAAATTTTGTTTTAGCAATAATTATGTCTTACAGTATATGAGTTCATAATATTTTTTAAAGTTTTTTTTAATTTATTTCAGAGAATGAAAGCACGATCAGGGGAAAAGGGCAGAGAGAGAAGCAGGCTCCCAGCTGAGCAGGGAGTCCAATGAGGGGCTCCATTCCAGGACCCTGTATGAGGCTTGGTCCCAGGACCCTGGGATCATGACCTGAGCCAAAGGTAGACGCTTAACCGACTGAGCCATGCAGGTGCCCCAAGAGTTCAAAGTTTAGTTTTCCAGATCTTTAGCACTACCATAAAACTGAGGTAACTAATCCATATTAATTGGGTACCTAGATCATTTCTAAGCATTCAGAATAGTAAAGATTGATTACTAAGAATACTTTAAGTTTACATACTTTTGCTTCTTACGTTTATATTCTACAGAGAAGTTATTTTTCACTCTTTTTTGAGAAACTGTATAAGGGATTTCTGTGTCTATAGAAAGTTATTCAATGTGTGTTCATATGCTCTGCTCATCTAAGATGCTGGTATATGACAACTGACAATTATCAATCTCCTGAGTTTCTTGTGAAACCTAAATTGCTTTGGGCAAAACTTATAATTAATATACTTTAATGAGACTCTACTATAAACACGCTTGTCAGGGAGGCACAATTTAATGTGCAAAATAATAAGGTATGGTTTTCTTTAGAGAAAATACTTTTGTCTTACAAAAATGACAAGGACAAAATCTGATACAGAAAGTGGTAGCAAGCACACAGAAAGGAAATTCCATTTTCTCAGGTTACAGTAAGAACAGATAATTGTGTTAAAATCCTAGTGAAGTTTATTCAATTTTGATAAACTTGTGTCCTCAATTTACTGTTTATTACTTTCACCTAAAATATGAAGGGTTTGGGTGTTTTTTCAGTGTAATCTGCTTAGATAGTAAAGTTTCTGTGTTTTGTTAAGATAATTTTCTGTGCTTTCCTTTGGTTTTATTACATCCGTGTTTAAAAAAAAAAAACTTTCTCATTTATGAGCTACAGTTCTTAAAAATTACATTGTTTTCCCTGTTTACTCTTAAGTGTTTACTGTTACTCTCCATTGAGTAGCCAATTATTTCTCAACACTCACATTTCTAAGTTTTCAAATCTCCTGAAAAGCTTTTAATTGCTTTTTTCCCCTTCCTGAGATTTAATCCTAAATGTTAAATGAAATAAAATACTTTCAAGATATCTTTTGTTTCTAAAAATATCTTTGAGATTTCCCAAAGGGTCCCTGGAAAAGTGCAAAGGCTCATTCTTTCACTGTAGAAAAGAAGGTGACAGAAATAATTAAGATTTTTTGACATACTACTTTGATGAGTTCCATGGCAAGAGTTGTCAAATCAGAAAAGATGCTCAGCTTTCTCTAGGTTATATTGTGTAGGTAAAATGCCTCAATATTTCAGAAACCGTATGCTACAGTGGTTTTAACTAGAGACTTGATATCCTTGTGGCCTTCATATATTTCTATTTAGTAGAGTCTTAATGGCACTCTGCCTGATGTAGGCAACAACAGTATAATAATTTATCATAATTATTTTGATAATTATCTTAGTTTTATAATTTCAGTTATTATTTAAAATGTGAGCTTGGTCACACTCTCATTTCTTTCATTTGAATCTAACACTTTCTGGGACAGTGCTTTTTAATATACCATGCACATCAAATTTATCCACAGAGTTCTATTAAAATAGAGGGGGTTTTGTTGTTGTTTAATTTCTTATTTTTTATTTTATTACATATATTAGTCACCACACAGTACATCATTGGTTTTTGATGTGTTCCATGATTCATTACTTGCGTATAACACCCAGTGCTCCATGCAATACGTGCCCTCCTTAATATTCACCACAAGGCTAACCAATCCTCCATTTCCCTCCCCTCTGAAACCTTCAGTTTGTTTTCCCAGGGTCCATCTTCATCTCCCCCTCTAATTTTCCCCCCTTCACTTTTCCCTGCCTTCTCCTAATGTCCTCCATGTTATCCCTTATGTTCCACATAAAAGTGAAACCACATGATAATTCTCTTTTTCTGCTTAATTTATTTCACTTAGCATAATCTCCTCCAGTTCCATCCATGTCAATGCAAATAGTGAGTATTCATTGCACCAAACCAGCGGTGCAAAGCGAGCCACAAGAGGAGAGGGCCTGGAGATGAACACAAAGACAGACACGGACATAGAGACAGACACGAACACAAAGACAGACGCAGACACCCTACATGGTATGCAGAGTGACAACTTTATTTTTCTTACACAGGCTTTTTGTATATCTCTCCCACCTCCTGTTGAGGAATATTCTCCCGGGCTTGAAAGGGGCAGTGCCAGATGCAAGGGCGGAGTGTTCTGTACAAGGTCTGGTTTGCGGTTAGCCATCGCCTTGGTAACCAGGCATATTCAGGGTCAGTTTCTTTTGGGGTACTTGCAGCAGCAGTTCCTTTAAAGGGCCAGTTACCAAAGGGCCAGCAACCAACAATTCATCCTTTCTGATGGCTGAGTAATATTCCATTGTATATGGGGCGCCTGGGTGGCTCAGTTGGTTAAGCAACTGCTTTCGGCTCAGGTCATGATCCCGGAGACCCGGGATCGAGTCCCACATCGGGCTCCCTGCTCGGCGGGAAGCCTGCTTCTCCCTCTCTCACTCCCCCTGCTTGTGTTCCCCCTCTGGCTGTGTTTCTCTCTGTCAAATAAATAAAATATTTAAAAAAAAAATATTCCATTGTATATTTGGACCACATCTTCTTTATCCATTCATCTGTTAAAGGACATCTAGGCTCTTTCCACAGTTTGGTGAGTGTGGACATTGCTGTTATGAACATTTGGGTGCATATGCCCCTTCTTTTCACTACATCTGTATCTTTGTGGTAAATACCTAGCAGGGCAATTGCTGGGTCAGAGGGTCACTCTATTTTTAACTTTTTGAGGAACCTCCATACTGTTTTCCAAAGTGGCTGTACCAACTTGTGATTCCCACCAACAGTGTAAGAGGGTTCCCCTTTCTCCACATCCTCTCTAACATTTGTTGTTCCCTGCCTTGTCAATGTTTGTCATTCTAACTGGTGTAAGGTGGTATCTCAATGCGGTTTTGATTTGAATTTCCCTGATGGCTAATGATGTTTAACATTTATTCATGTGTCTGTTAATCATCGTATGTCTTCCTTGGAGAAGTGTCTGTTCATGTCTTCAACATTTGCAAATCAATGTGACAGAACACATTCATAAGAAAAGAGACAAGATCCATATGATCCTCTCAACTATGCAGAAAAGCATTTGACAAACTATAGCATCCTTTCCTGATTAAAACTCTTCAGAGTGTAGGAATAGCAGGAACATTCCACAATTTCATAAAAACCATCTATGAAAAGCCTACAGTAAATACCATTCTCAATGGGAAAAAGCTGACAGCCTTTCACTTAAGATCAGGAACGTGACAAGGATATCCATTCTTGCTGCTACTATTCAACAAGTACTAGAAGTCCTAGCACCAGCAATCAGAAAACAAAAGGAAATAAAAGGTACTCAAATTGACAAAGAAGAACTCAGACTCTCTCTCTTTGCAGATGACATGATACTTTATGTGGAAAACCCAAAAGACTCCACCCCCATACTTACAAGAACCCACACAGCAATTCAATAATGCAGCAAGATACAAAGTCAATGCATAGAAATCAGTTACTTTCTTATACACTAACAATGTAACTGTAGAAAGAGAAATTAGGGAATCGATTCCATTTACAATAGCACCAAAACCCATAAAACACCTTGGAATAAACCTAACCAAAGTAGTAAATGATCTATACTCAAGAAAGTACTGAACAATTATAAAAGAAATGAAGAAGACACAAAAAGATGGAAAGCATTTCATGCTCATGAATCAGTAGAGGG
This sequence comes from Spilogale gracilis, assembly GCA_004023965.1. Taxonomy (NCBI): domain Eukaryota; kingdom Metazoa; phylum Chordata; class Mammalia; order Carnivora; family Mephitidae; genus Spilogale; species Spilogale gracilis. The sequence continues at coordinate 47,092 of PITA01012002.1, forward strand.
TTTTTTTTTTAAGACCTACTCTAGACTTACCAAATTTGTTATCTGCATAGCATAGTCTTGGTATGAGATACATATTATGTCTCTAGTTAATTGTGCATTACATTTCAAGATATTTTCGTCTGTAAAAAATTATAGTTTTTTATAAATTAGATGTAAACATTATCTGTTAAAACATTGTTCATGTTTAATCATTACACTTCTAGCCATTTTGTCTAAAACTTCTAGATTGTCCTTATTATGTTTGTTTTGCATGCCACAGAAACAACCAAATTTCCCTGCATTACTGTATTACTGTATAGTTGTATTACTGTATGAACTGCATTACTGCAATGAATTCTCATCAGATCTTTCACTTTAGAAAATTGTCAGTAATAACCACAGCCATATTATGTCTCTGCCATCTCCAGATACCATTTGTTAGACTCTGATACTACCCTAAAGCCTCAGCTACAAGTCAGAGTTTTGTGTTTAACAAAAGACTGTGCCACAATCTGAACAACAAGGACCCTATCAGGTGTTGGTAAGAACTAGCACAGCAGTGAAACACTTAAATAGCTGACTCTTGGGCACATATCCCTCAACCAAAGAGACAAACACCCTCAAATGCTGGAAGACTATCCCTATTGGAGATATCAAGCTGAGACTTCTCAGGAATACAAAGCAGCTTATCCTCAAATGTAGATAGCTTTCACCCAAGATCACAGAATATCACAAGTTGTCACTTTTTAATCTGCATTTAATCTGCATAGTAACTACTTTCTTTCCTCTTTCTGGCTTATGACTACTTTTAACCATGTGACTTATAAATCCACTATTGTTAATACGTAAGGCTGTTGTCTGTACCGTTAGTCACTGTCACTCCTGGGTATGAGTCCAATAGCTGGCTATAATTTTGCCACAAACTGGCTATAAAGCATTCCATTGAAATAGGTGAAGCGGATTACAAACTTTCAGGTTTTTTTTTAAGATTTTATTTACTTATTTGACAGAGGGAATCACAGCAAGAGAGGAAGCACAAGCAGAGGGAGTGAGAGAGGGAGAAGCAGACTTTCCACCTAGTAGGGAGCCTGATACGGGGCTCACTCCTAGGACCTTGGCATCATGACCTGAGCTGAAGGCAGACGCTTAATGACTAAGCCACCCAGGCACCCTCAAACTTTCAGTTTTCAAATAAGTAAGTCACAGGGATGAAAAGTACAGCATAGGGAATATAGAGAATTCATTGCAGTAAGTACAACATAGGCAATATTGTAATGAAGTTGTATGGTGACAGATGGTGACTACACTTATTGTGGTGAGCACTGGTCATTAAATCATTAAGTTGTACACCTGAAACAATTATAACATTGTATTTCAATATTATTTAATAATAATTTTTTAAGTATTTAATCAAATTGACTATGAGGTTTCTATACATTTCTATACTTTGGAAATTATCCAGCTTCCTTTGGTTCCAGTGCCTTGTAATAAACAAATTAGTTCCTGGGTATCCAAACTCATTCATTGGGTGACTATTTACATGGGTAACACCAAAACTGTCCAGGCATCCTGCAATCTAAAACCTCCTATCATTTCATGCATAGTACAGGAGGTTCTTGCTTCTACTAAAATAGTATCCAGTGACTTTTTGTGAAAGCAAGTCCTTGCAATGGAGCTTTCATGGAAATAGAAATTGGAGGGGAATAGGAAATAAGTGATATATATTTGGATCACTTTCATGGATCTTACAAGGAAAATAAAGCACTTTTCTTTTGCTTTAGAACAACCTAATGATCTTGATACTACAAATCACAACATGGCACAAATCCATTCTTAATGAACAGTGCCAAAATGTTGTAGAATTATTCGACAATTCCATTTTTGCCAAAGATGGCTTACTTGGTGTCCCCTAATGATTGGTATTGGATCTGTGGTATAAAAGCCTACTGGCTATTATCTGCAAACTGGACAGGAACTCGTTGCCTTGGAAAACTAATGCCTGCTTTCAGGATTGTTTCTGACATCATCCAGGGTCCATTTTGGCACTGAATTGTCTTCAAGGAAAAAGAAATCAGTAAGTAGGGTAACTCAAAAAGGAGAAACGCAGGCTGTAATACAAGAACTGAAATGGTATCTACATTCTGAGAATTCTGAGAGAATAGCAGGTGATCTAGACAATGCTACTAAGGCCAGGAAACTCCTCATCCAAGAAGTTCATAGAATTGGACACTGCTGGTTCAAATAGAGTTGCACTAGATATACTTTTAGCCTCTCGAGGGGTAATGTGTGCTGTTTTAGTAGAAGAACTTTGTACTTCCATGCCTGCAGACCTCAGATTTTTATTAATACTAAAAATACCTGGGAAATAAAAAACAATAGCTCTCTGTGTCTGAAAGTGTGAGGGGAAGATAGGACTTCTCATCTTTAGTGGACTACCTTGAGTATACCTAATACTTCGCTTGATGAATTCTGGACTAGAAATGTCTACTCCCAAGTGCTTAGCAACTAACATATGTAACATTGATGAAGGACTTTGTATGCAAAAAGATTACATATTCTGCTATTATTAACTGTATAACTGGTTATTACATTCATTTCTCCAGGATATTATAAAGACTGAAAAGAATCCTGAGCCCAAAATGCATAGTGTTTCAAACTTGAGCGCAAATTAAAAATCAAATTCTAAAGCTGAACCTTAAAACTTGAGCCCATGAAGAATAGGGAACTTTGGTTGACTGTCCACAGAAGAATATGAAAGATTATCCCAATTTTAAAGTTGGTTGATTTGAGTGATAAAACAAATCTTTGAAACATATCTGGGTCAGGAGCTCACATTTCACTTTCCTCGTTGTCAATATTAAAGGGCTAAATTATGGCATGTGACTTCATACCACCCGTCTGATGGCACAAAATCAATACAGTGTTCTACAATGAACAATGACTCAGTGGCAATAAAATCTCAAATCACCTGGATGATTTACCAGTTGAACTGGAAATCTTTGACAGTTTTGGCCTAGAGCAAAAGGTAGTTACTGAGGTAGTAACTGTAAAAAAGTAAATTGTTTCAGTGAGTTAAGAAAAGCCACTATAGTTACATAATACATAACTTCTATAGAGAAAAAAATCACAAGGCATATTCTAGAATGTCTTCTCCAATTTATCTGGTCACAAAAGTCACCTAGTATGTTCATTTTTAAAAGGAGATTTCTTTGGAAAATCTGCTACTGATAGACTGGTTGAGTTGGGTTCAGAATTCTTTAATTTTTGCCAGTGTTCCGGGTAACTTGTGGTCAGGGAAGTTTGAAAAACACTTCTAGAGTACACACTATATTTTCCTGTTAGTTTCTTCAATTGTGAATCCTAAATCCTCTGTCCTTAATGTTGCTCACATTATCCTGGTCCACTAGGCTAAACATCTAAGACCTCCACTTCAGTTTATGCCTGCAGCTCTTAACATACTGAAAGATTAAAATAACCTCCAAACCAATAATCCTCTCTCTAGGCTCTTATGCAGATGCCAGACTAATCTTCTAAAACTACTTTTGTAATTATGTTAATCCCTTGATAAAGAAAATATTTTGAGAGCACAGCCAGTAAGAGCACAGACTCTGAAGCAGACTTCCTGCTTTGGAATCTTAGCTTCACCAGTGACTCACTAGTTCTATAAATTTGGCAAGATATGTAATTTCTCAGAGTTCTATATTACTTGTAAAATATGAAGTAGTACATACTCCTTAAAACTGTACTTATTATTCAAACCATCAATCATTTAATCAAAATGAGATAATCTATGAGTATTGTCCCAGGTTCTGGCACAGACTAAGTGGTTAATCAATATTAACTATTATTACTATGTAGTGAGAGAATAACTTAAAATATTACTCTTTCTATCTTATTTCCTTATATGTAATTCTTCAGTCACAGGCATCTACTTTGCCTAAGTGAGATAAGAACCATGAAGCAGTTTTAAAAATTAAAAGAAACTGCTAATGTTTAATTTCTGTTCTTGTTAATTTAACTTAAAATAAACTCTTGAACCCATATCAAGAACAAAAACAAAACAATGTTTTGGATTTGTGGAAAGCAAGATTATTGAGAAGTAAAAACACTTGAGAATCAGAAAGCCCAGCCCAGAAAGAAGCAAAGCATGATTTAATGTCATTAAAATAGATTCAAAAAAGGCAAGAGTATTCTATCCAAGTAAGACTAAATAAGAATCGGAGCGCCTGGGTGGCTCAGTTGGTTGGGCAACTGCTTTTGGCTCAGGTCATGATCCTGGAGACCCAGGATCGAGCCCCACATCAGGCCTGCTTCTCCCTTTCTCAGTCCCTCTGCTTGTGTTCCCTCTTTAGCTATGTTTCTCTGTGTCAAATAAATAATAAAATATTTTTTCAAAAAAAGACTAAATAAGAATCAACAGGACTCAGGAGGGAAAAATTCAATGGCATGGTACTATGTAGGATATCTACAGAGCTTGGAATGAAATGTTAAAGATAAGACCTGGGACTTCAGGAAGAGGAGGGGACTCGCATCTAGATGCTGCCAGCTGAGGACTGGCACCAGCAATAGGGAGCCAAAGCAAGACTACTGTCTATCCCTATGATAATAGCCCTGTGGGTTGTGTTTATAGCTGCCTGGTGAGGACCTTCTTTTGACAGCAGTCTTGCCCCAGAGCTATGAACAGAAATGACACACTGACAGCCAGGAATTTGCTGAGTCCCATCCAAAACCTCCAAAGTGGATTAACCTTTTTCAACAATCTAGAACACTCATAAGCATCCCAAAACAAAGGCGTGACTCCTTGGAGAAGTAGTGGAATGGAAGGGAAGTCCTCAACAATTATACTTAGGCTGATAATACTAAAGCCTATCCCAATTACATTGTATTATTATAATGATTCTTTATTGTCTTTGATACCATGTTGAAACCCAGGGCCTCCATAATCTTGGCTCCAGAGTCCAATTATTTCATATTACTTCCCTCTTGCTCACAACATAAGTTATTCAGCCAAATGAGTTTAGTCACCCAATGTCTATAAACCATGATGATGCCAATTGATGTTTCCAACCATACTTAGGCTATTCCTTGTGTTTCTCCTTTGTCTATTTCAAACCTACCCAATCTTCAATGTCGACATTATATCTGACCTTCCCCCAAAATTTTCTATAACCAACCCCAGCCAAATCACAAGTCTTCAAGCCACTAGTAGGCTTAGAAATGCTACACAGTTGAGCCCTTGAATATATATTGTCTTGTGTCTCTCTCTTTGTATTTTGTGCATTTTTCTCATCCTTTCAAGTAGATTAGATGTTCGTGGTGATTAAAGGCTATATCTTATTTATCTTACATGTACTATGCAATGTCATTCCAAATGCTGAGCCATATAGTAGGTACCAAATAAATACCTGTTGATTAATGAAGATGCTCTAAATACCATAGGTTTATAAATCACTTTAGACCTTGTAAACTATTTAACTGTGTAATAGCTACATTTCAAAAATGACCTATAAAATCATACCAATATCACTTTGGTGAGAATAAGGAAGTATAAATGAAAATTTTTCTGAAAGAATATCTGTAAATCCATTATGCTTCTGTGTTTTGCATCAAAGTGTGTTACATATGCTTTTTCACTTTTCTTTCCACAGGCACAAAACAAATCAACAGAAGTGTGTGAAAATCAGTTAAAAATACTTTTTGACCTATAAAGCTCCCTACCAGCTGTATCCCTGCCTTTTGTCATACTGACTCAGCTTTTAAATGATTCTTTGTACTACAGAGCCTTTAACATACTGAATCTTTCATAAAATATTAGTAACTTGAAAATAACTTAAATATTAATAAAATAAGGATTAGTAATATGTGTTGACAATGTTTCTTCTAGGGCTGATACCTGATTCAAATTATGTGCTAGGCCTACCTGGTGGGGGTAATTCAATGATCAGGGAAATAGAGACCACAATCCAGTTCCTTCGGAAGCTCTCTTTTTATTTCATTGCCTCTGAACAAACATGAGCTATTTATTCCAGACAACCCTCTGTCAGTTCTTCTCATTTTCCCTTCTTCATGTCTTCTACACTGAATATGAAGAGAAATATGAGTGTGAGGGGCATGATTATACTTGGTCTGTGGTGTGGCATTTGATTCCAGCCTGTCCATTCTCAGCCTTCTCCTAGGCTTCAGGTACCTAGTTCTGACAGAAAGAACTGTTGTCACTGGTCAGGAGTATGGGATAGTTCAGTAAGATATTTTCATTTTTTTAAGGTTTTATGTATTTATTTGAGAGCAAGAGGGTCACAAGCTGGGGCAGGAGCAGAGGGAGAGGGAGAAGCAGACTCCCCACAGAGCAGGGAGCCCACCTGGGGTTTGATTCCAGAATCCTGGGATCATGACCTGAGCCCAGCAGGTACTTAATTGACTGAGCAACCCAGGTGCCCCAGAAAGGTATTCTTTTTAAATTGGCCTAAATCAAGCTAACTACACGTAGCTTTTCCGAGGAAAGGTAGGCAAGTTTATAAAATCTATTTTTATGGGTTGTAATACAATAATGTCTTACAAAATAGTAGGCTCTAAATGATAAAGGACTTTCTTGTGTCTACTCTGTTAGTAATTTACACATACAGACACAGAGACACACACACACGTAGACACACTGAGACAGCCATGGAGATGTACTATTTGGATCAATCTTGCAGGAAGAATCTGCCATTCAGCTGCAACAAGTCCAGTTATTGACAGCTCCCAGTTGTTAGTGCCTTCAATATCCACCTTAGCTTTTGAGTGGAGGTCACACTCTGCCAACCCAGGGACTGAGTATGGTGCAGGTATTAAAGCCTCATTCTTTCTGCCTAACAGCAGACTCCTCTATCCATTATCTTTGATGGGGAGCTCCTTGTTGTTTTGGCCACAGCTCTGTCACATCTGCATCATTGCCTAAGACCCTCCTGCTCAAGCATGCTCCTCCCACCTTTTCTTTGGCAGGTGCCAAACTGTTTCTTCCTCCCTTTACTTCTTATAGGGATTTCCCTCATTAAGTCTCTTGGACTGCTAATTGTCTCACTGTCTTCCCCTCAGAAGATGCTAACTGACACACCATATTTTTATTTTATCTTGTAATATTTGAATTAAAATTTAATGTGTATGATATCCATGTACACACACACACACACACACACATATGATTACCTCATGCACAGCATGAAGTTGGACATGTACTTTTCAGTGTTTAGGACCAGTTAACTCATGCAACTTTTCTATAAGGCTTTCTGAAATTTATTACCATTTTTTGTTAGAAAAGAAGCCATCAGTTCAGCAGAAACTAAATCATAGTATTCAGATACAGATAAAGGAGCATAATAAGCAAATTCCTTGTATTACACAGAAGTCTGCAAAGTGTTATTTCTTCTAATCACTAGCTGGAGTTTTTGGGATAAACACAGTGCAATAGCGTTTCATAAGGCTGCTAATAGAAAACCCCAGCATTATTCTTTCACATTCATATTGGGAAAATTGCACTCTTTTGCTCTGAGCCATACCCACTGTTATTAAGAGAAAACTAAAATATATAGTATTAATAGAATTCTAGTCTCCATAAATAACAATTATTAACAATGGCATAGTAGAAAACATCTACTGAACGAAGACCTTGATTAAAAATAACTCTTTTAAATATGGTTATTAAAGGGTGCCTGGGTGGCTTAGTGGGTTAAAGCCTCTGCCTTTGGCTCAGGTCATGATCTCAAGGTCCTGGGATCAAGGCCCACGACAGGCTCTCTGCTCATCAGGGAGCCTGCTTCCTCCTCTCTCTCTGCCTGCCTCTCTGCCTATTTGTGATCTCTCTCTCTGTCAAATAAATAAATAAAATCTTTAAAATATATATGGTTATTAAAGTAGATATTTTAAATAAGATAATCAGGGTAGATGATCAGAAGAGAAACATCTACATGAGTGTTGTCCTTCAAGCAATTATCTTGGGAAAGTATAATTTATTTCAATGAAGCTATTTTGGTCAGGTAGTTTTGTACTTCACTTTGAGAGTTATCTTTAAGTTTATAAACCATTCAAAAAAATGAGTCACATAACTATATTCACATATGTTTTAAATCCTCTAATATCTACCTTATTCATAGCACTCATTTCTAATAGCTTTTAAGTTTTTCCAAGAATGAAACACAACTCCAAAGAGTAAAGGTATGCCACATTCAGAGACATCTTTAAAAGATATATTTCTCAAAATAATTCTCAGAAAAGAAATTTCAGGAGTTTCAAACAATGGCAGAATTTCTTGAATGAGCTAATAGTTCTCAACTATCAAATCTGAAAGAAAAATGCATACATTTTTTTCCTCTCTGCTAAAAATTTGTTTTCTTGCCTCTTAGTGACCTGCCATTCAGGTTTAAATTCCTCTCAAAATATTTAGGGGCACCTGGGTGGCTCAGTTGGTTAAGCAACTGCCTTCGGCTCAGGTAATGATCCCGGAGACCTGGGATCGAATCCCACATGGGGCTCTCTGCTCGGCGGGAAGCCTGCTTATCCCTCTTTCACTCCCCCTGCTTGTGTTCCCTCTCAAGCTGTGTTTCTTTCTGTCAAATAAATAAAATAAAATCTTTAAAAAATAAAAATAAACTCTCAAAATATTTAGAGCTAAATTCCCCCAAAATAATGTTATTCAGAAGAGACTTGCTCCCCGGGATACTCCCCTGCATTTAACCAACTGAGCCACCCAGGCGCCCCATTTTTTTTTTAAGATTTTGTTTATTTGACAGAGAGAAACACAGCTAGAGAGGGAATACAAGCAGGGGGAGTGAGAGAGGAAGAAGCAGGCTTCCTGCCTCCCCCTGCATTAAAAAAAAAAAATGTATATACCTGTGGTAAATTTGGTCCTTTCTTATGAATAATAATTTTTGAAGGTTCACTTTCTAACACTGAGCTAACAGGTAAGTTAGGTTGTCTGGCTTAGACAAACACAAATCAGAGATTTTATTTTATTTTTAGATTTTACTTATTTATTTCGGAAAGAGAGAGAGAGAGCACAAGCAGGGGGAGTGGTAGGCAGAGGGAGAATTCGGGGCTTGATCCCAGGACCCTGGGATCATCACCTGAGCTAAAGGCAAATGCTTAACCAACTGAGCCACCCAGGTGCCCCTAAATCAAATATTTTAACCAGTATACACCCAAGTAGGTAATTTCAATTAAAAGGACCAAACAAAAAAAATAATAATAATAAAATAAAATAAATAAATAAAATAAATAAAAGGACCAAACAGACAAAGGAAGACATCAAGCCTGGTTCCTCAGGTCCTTCTTTGCTGGATCAGGGCCACCCTTCTGGTTGAGAATGGATGACGTTTCTTAGGAAGGTTCATAGGGTCCTCACACAGTGGGAACACCCAGTTATAAAACATCTTCATTTTTTTACCCCAGAGTCTTCCATAGTTTAAAAGACATTCTCCAGGGTGCCAAGCTCCTAATCCTAGTTTAATTTGTCTTAGCCTAGACATCATGCTGAAGATATTTCCAAGACAAGGCTTTTCTTCCT
>PITA01012003.1:0-64054 GCA_004023965.1 Spilogale gracilis
TTTTTTTTTTTTTTGAAGATTGGAGGTTTCACTAATCTTTAGAAGCAAGTGCCAATGGAGCATAGTTGAGCTCAATTTATAACTGTCTCCTGATGTGCCATGAAAAAATATTTTACATTTATTTATAATATTTTATATATATGTAATTTATACTATAGATACATATTATCCATTAATCCATAGTTTTATTGTAAACATTTAAACATACAGAAAAGTAGAAATACTTTTAGCCAGAACACCTATCTACATATTATCTAGATATAGTAATAAGCATTTTACTATATTTGCTTTATTATATATCTATCCATCTAGCTATTATCCTATTAGTCCATTATTTTTGCTTTATTTCAAAGTTTTCAGCATCTGTTTACATCATCCCATATACTTCAGCTTGCATATTAGTAACCAGAATTCAATATTTGCTTCTGCTGTATTTTTATTTATTTTTTTTATAAAAGATTTTATTTATTCATTTGATAGAGCGAAACACAGCTAGAAAGGGAACAAAAGCAGGGGGAGTGAGAAAGGGAGAAGCAGGCTTCCCACTGAGCAGGGAGCCTGATGTGGGGCTTGATCCCGGGTCTCTAGGATCATGACTTGAGCTGAAGGCAGTTGCTTAACAACTGAGCCACCCAGGCGCCCCAACTTCTGCTTTATTTTTAGGTAAAATTTACATAAATGAAATGCACAAATTGAAAAGATATTTTATACATTTTGACAAATACAAATGTTTCTGATATAAACAAAATAAATGACTGCCCCTCTAGAAAGTCCCCTCCTGCTTCTTCTCAGTAAATCTAAATTCCCATAGAGGCGATAACTTCTACTTGTTTTCCATGCAAATATCTTTACCTGTCCTCAAACTCCACGTTAAGAGAATCATATAATATGTGCTCTTTTGTGGAGCTGCATGTATAAGTAGCTTTTTAACTTTTTGTTATTGACTGGGTTCTGTTTGTTTTGGTCACTCTCCAGTGCCTTACAGTTTTTAAAATCTTGTCCACATTTTATGATTATTATCTCTGGAAGTTTTGTCTGAAAAGAGCTACACAGCTATTTCTTTATGCATAATAGTATTTATACATAGTTTTATATGTAGTTGCTACTTCATGATATAAAGGATATGATGGTAAATAAATATATTTAGCCTGTTTTTCTAATAGGTGTGCTGAGTTTAACTGAGATGATTTCAGTCTCTTCCCTGGTCTATTTTTGGATTTCAAGCTGATAATGGTGATTATATATATACACACATGGCATGACTTATATTCTATGAAAAACCCACTGGTTCACACACTATTTACCTTTACTTAAAATGATCCAATTAGTTCTTAGTATGAAGCTACTATGGTCTGTATGTATATCAGAATAATTCCTTAGTTCAGTCTTTTCCGTTCCAGGAAGACAATTATACTTTAAATACTTCTGGCTTATTTTCCTGCCATTTATTTTTTGCCAGGTATAGCAGATTAATGTCTCCATTTCTTCTAACTTCTCTGCAGCTACACCCTCCCATAGACTCTGGGCTTGACCATGTGACCTTCTGTGGATAGCAGTGAATGTGATTTATTCAGGGTCTCAAAAACACTTGCTTACTTCTTCTTCTCTCTTGAATGATTTGGCTTCTTTGTTCTTGTCCACGTGTCACATCATGAAACTATGCTCAGACTCATCTGCCTAAAAGATGTGAGAATCTTATGAAGAGAAGAAAACCACATGAATTGCGCCAGTCATCGGAACAGTCCTAGATGAGCTCATCCTCTATCAATCAATAGAAAATCAAATCCCAACTACGCAAAGCAATCTAGTTTACACCAAAGAAATCCTCTAGTTGAGTTCCATACATTTGAGGAGCTAAATAAATAGTTCTGGGTTTGAACCACTGAGTTTTGGCATGATTTGTTATACAATGGAATTGATATGGTTACATAAAGGATAGATTATAGCATAAAAAAAAGTGAATTATCTGGCTAGGGATGATTGCCATTAGTCATGTTTGTAGATTAAAGGAAGCTAATCAATGGATGATTTTCTCTTCAAAGATTTGCTGTTAAATCTGGGGGGTTTTTTGTTTGTTTTTTTTTTATTTTTTTTATTTTTTTTGCTTTTTGTTTATTTACTTGGAGCACTAGAAGCCTACGTTTTTGTCTAACCTGAGAGACAGGGCTTAGAAAGCTTATTTCCAGAGTCACACTCTATTATATCTTCTAATTCAGCCTGCTTCAATAATGTTTTCTTTCTCCATCTGCTAACTCATCTCCTCTATCTCACCTGGTCCAAACCCGCGGAAAGCAGAGTAGAGCTACTGAGTTGACTCTCTCAATATCCTAATAACTAACACAAAGGCATCATTTGAATATGAGCAAAAAGTTAGGTCTTTAAAAATGTTAAGATTATGGAAAAAACTACACAGAAGTGTAAAAGCAGAGTATTGTAGTGCTGTGTAAAAACTATTTATTTTGGCCTCAGTAGACCATAAGACAAAAAGGCAGGACTCTAGAGTCTAGTTTAATGCTCAAATATTCCAAAAATCAGATGAGCTCACATGACATGCCTAATGTCATCTAGTGAGCCTAGGGTAAAAGTTGAGATCAGAACATTAATTCACTAGTGTCTGTGTTCTAGGAAAGCAATAAAATAATCTGGAAAGAAAACCAAGTCCAATAGCAAAACACCTGAATTTTAGTCTCAGCTTCACCTCTCACTCAACATGCAGTTTGGAATCAGCCAATATTAACTCTTTACCCCTTGGTTTTCTCTTATGTATAAAGCAAATAGTAATATCATTCATGACTATCCTAAACATTTGCAGGAGGACTATTTAAAAATAATGCAAGCTCTGTGAACTGAATTTAGCTCATCCTTACAAACATTTATTACAACTGAAATATATGTCAAGCATTATGCTAGTTGTAAAGGGTACAAAAATGATCTCAGGGAAGGTAGGGTCCAAAGATAAAGAAAGATTTAAAAAAATGATATCAGGGGTGCCTGGGTGGCTCAGTTGGTTAAGCGACTGCCTTCAGCTCAGGTCATGATCCCGGAGACCCGGGATCGAGTCCCACATCGGGCTCCCTGCTCGGCAGGAAGCCTGCTTCTCCCTCTCTCACTCCCCGTGCTTATGTTCCCTCTCTGGCTGTGTTTCTCTCTGTCAAATAAATAACATATTTTAAAAAATGATATCAAAATACAGTAATAAAGTGCTAAGATAGAGATGTGCAAGGGAGAAGGATTCTAAAGGTACATAAATACTCTTATGAGAATAACTCCGTTCTAATTAAACCAATTCATAAAGGATAAACTAAAATTGTCCCGGTGAAAAATACATAGGCAGGTCACTCAGGCAGAGGATATGACTAAGCCAAGAAAACCTGTCAGAATGCAGGTGTGAAACTCCATGGAGTAAAATTTGTATCGCTAAATTATAAAAGGAGTGGCAAGAAGTGAAAGCACCTTCAGTAAGAGTCAAGTAACAGACATTAGACAGTCATCAGGAAACTTTAGCAGGGAGATCATGTGGTTTGATTTATATCGTGGTGTGAATATTCTAGCAGCATGGGAGAAAGATCATCAATCTAAGGGAGAAAAGATAATAATCTAAATTAGGGCGACATAATAAGGATGGAAAGGAAGTGACAGATTACAGAAATTGTATATACAGTAAATGTTTATTTTTATTTTATTATAGCAAATTGTTTCCTTGAGGTTTTTTTTTCCCTATAAAATTTAGTAAGTATCGGCAGCTCCAAGAACATGCTCTTTATTTCCTATTTGTTACTAATCTTGCCGTACTTATATGATCTGTTTATCATGATAAATGGATACCAAATATAATTGCTTCACTCGTTTATACACAAAAAGGAATGTTGAAATCAGTAAATATTCATTTTTTTTTCTAAAGAGCAAGCCAGAAATGCAATATGCCAATATATCCTGGGCAACACTATAATACCGGAATGGTTTCCAAAACGATAATTGATTCAGCATACTGTTAAGGTTTATTCTAGCAATAAAAGAGCATTTCTCTCATGATGGCTTTTATACTCAAATTCTGTTTTTAAGTTCCTAGAGCAGCAAATGTCTGCAACTTTATAGCACTGACATTACATGGCATCTTTAGGGACATGAGGAAACATGATGGTTCCTGCACATATAATGAACAATCCTCAGTGCAGAGAACCAAGTAAGATTTCTCTTACTGTCTCTTACCCTCTAAAGATTTCTCCTGCATGAGTGTATGTGCCTAAAGAACCAATAACAGATCAAATATGTGATCATAAATCATTCATTTCTTCAGGTAAGTTGCTCACAATTTTCTAATAATAGAAAAATAGTCTCAGAAGGTATAACCATAATAAAATGTTACAAGTGTTTTTAAACGGCTATGCTGGGAGCCTATTACTCTATAACATTAAGTGAAGTTAATTCTCTCTTTGGGAGGAAAAAAAGGAAATTTAAGTGAAGAAATCTTGACTTAATACATGGCTTAAGAATTTGGTCCAAATTTCAAAGCCTGAATATTCTTCTTCTTAATATAGTTCTTCCTTTATGATATTGACTTGTCAACTCAACACTTTCATTACGATTCTTTCATCCAGTTCCAGAGAATAAGTGGATGCTGTTCATGGATTTTTTCAGGAACTGGAGACTTGTCTGGACCCTTAGTTTTCCTATGGCTTCTCTGCTTCCATTATCAACAGGTCAAAATGAAGCCAAACAGGCCTTTTGGAATAACTACTTCCCTCACTGCTTTCCTGCATGCCTCGTAGATGAGAAGGTTTCAAGATTGTCGCATAACTTTCTTGGTGGTCCTCTGGATTGGGACCACAAAATGTACTTAGATTTGTCCAATCTGGCTATCAGCCTGGTTTTCTGTCCACTATATATTTTTTTCAAATAGTGTATTCACTTTTGTTTTTAGTAACAGCTGTAAAATTGCTATCGTAGATAAATTCATTTTGAGTGCATATATCAAATTTAAACTAATTCATAGTTGTTAATAATTGATGTGACTGCTGTTTAAGTACCTATGTAGAGATACAAAATATACAGTTTTTAGAGAAAAAGGAAGAGACACACATGTTTTAACCATGGTTGCAAATTACTTGATTCAATTACAGAGCTCCTCCAAAGGTGCCAAGCCACAGCTGAATAAGAACCGTATGTTGGGATTCTATAATCCACTAACACTCTTAGGCATATTCTGAGTTGGATAATAGTAAAACAAAAACAAAAACAAAAACAAAACTATGTGGCTAGTATTTTTAAATGAGATGGCTGCATCATTTCTACATAGGATAACATTTTGTTTTGTTTTTCCTAGGATGTGAGTGAATGATTAACCACATTTCATGAACAATACAGTTTTATAAGTAGTAAATAAAACAGATACTTCAGAGAAATACTTATGAAATGCAATACTGAATTCCCCTAAGTTACTCTAATTGATACAATTTTTCCTGATTATATACAGAAGATTCATTTTACTTAAGTCACATTATTAAATTAAACCTATTAACCCTGTGCTTACTTCTAACAATAGGTTTTGTAAAGATTCTTCTGAAAGTCATTACCTTGAGAATAGGAATAGTTCTATATGGCATATATAGATATAGAGCAAAACATACATAGAGTAAAATTGATAACATAAAATTTACCTAATAGCTCACTCTGCTTTCCTGAGCATAAGCATGTCCACTATCAATTTTACAAACCACTAGCATTCCAGAAATAAGCAAGATTTTGCTTCAGTTTCTCAAACTATGATCAAATTGTTGGACTATGGATATTTTATATAGTTCCTGGGCCATGTCACAAAGCACTTAATCTATTTAAATTATTTTAAAGCTTTGAATATATTTTCTCAACTGCAAGTGAAAGAAAACGTGACTCATAAAAAAAAACAGGTGTGTGAGGGGCAGGGGAGAACATTTATGTGTTTACTGTAGTTTCTACGGCTGCTATAATAAATTTCTGTAAAATTGGCAGCTTAAAAGTGTATTGACTTATTATCTTACAGTTCTCCAGGTTAGCCACTGGACATGGTTCTCTCTAGACTAAAATGAAGATGCCATTAGGCTGCCTTCCTTTCTGGAGGCTCTAGGGAAGAATCTGTCATCTTCTCTTCTCCAGCTACTATGGGCTGCCCACATTTCTTGGATCATGGTCCCATTCCTTCATCTTCAAAGCCAGCAAAATACTGTTCCATCCAGAATATCTACATAAATGCTATCCTCAGGACCATGGTTCCCGCTTAATCCCCTGGATTCCTCAGCTCGGCTTCCTTCAGTTTGTCCAGTTGCGTATAGCCGCAGCTCTAACCCACATTCTTCTCAGCTCTATTCTAAAGAATATGTCCATTTCTCTTAATCAAAATAAAAGTCTCAACATACTGTTTTTGACTTTGATTATCTTGACTTGAGCCTTATTTCTATTACTGATCCAATCACCATTCCAGGAGGTAATAAGGCGTAAGTCGCGCCATCTTTGGGAGTAGGAATGCTGTCTGCAGACACCCACGCACTGAGATTGAATTGGGTATGGAACCTCAAGTGGGAACTGGTGGCTAATGTCAGAAGAATTAATGGATGCTGGGGGGGGGGGCAAAAAAAAAAGTAAAATAAGAAAGCGTCAACTACTGTACCAGTCTATATTATACTCACATTAAAGAAGTAGAAACGGTGACAGGTGTCTATGTGAAACAAGAAGACAATGCTGCAAAGATGAAAAGCCAAAATCTATCGTCATAGATGACATCTGTGATATCATCACGTAATAATGAACCTTTCTTAAGAAAAGAAATTCTTCCAGGTAGAATCAGAACCTTTGTCTCTAATCTCATCTTTACTGCTCCCCTACTGCTCAGAACCCCTTGCTCCAGTCAGCTTAGTCTCCTCACCCTGCAGATGCTGTGGACAGTTAAGCTTTCTCTCCTGTTCTTGACTTGAGAGCTTCTGAACCTCTCTGAGTCTGTTTCTGCATGGAAATGATAACATCAGTCTTGAGAGAGAAATTATGATCTTGATGTTTTTTTTAGAAAGAAAGGCATTTCGGAACAATTACCATTTTGGTATTTAATTTTTCTAGTGCTCCCTTGGAAGTTATGGTACTTTGTATTTGAGTTCTATTTTCAGTAACTTTTTATGCTTATCAATGTTACCTACCAATGTACCATTTAGGTTCATTTAGGGATGAATGCTTATAGTCTTTGTGATCCCCATAATATTCAGTAGTGTGAGTCGCTTATTATAAGACCTTCTAGTGTGTTTGTATGTACTTATGTATATATTCATTGAGTACAGTTTGAAAACTATTAAATAAAAACTATAAAAGACTCCTAAAGTGAGATGTCCAAATCACTGCACTGTTAAAGAAATAATGCACTAAACCACAAGGGCATATAAATTGTGGTTCTTTTTTCCCCAATTGTTTTAATTTCAAATATTTGAGATAATGACTATCCATTACCTTGAGACCAATGCCTGTCTACTGAATATAGCAAGATAAACATGTATATGAAGTTGTCTTTACCTCTTTTCTTGCCATGGATTTAAGATATACTGTACATTTAGTCTGAAACATTTCATCAAGGAGAAAAAAATGCAAGATTGAAGACATAATCAGTTTTAAATTTTGACTTGACTCTTATTGGTGACAACTAGCATATGACTGCATTTTTGTAATCCATCAGTTAAAAGGAAACGATAACACTACTTCATATATCTCAGTACTTTTCACTTAAAGGTTTTAAAGAGAAAAACACACTTTGCAAATAAGAATTAATGAAACCCTCAACGTGCCCCTGTGAGTTAGGTAAATATTATTTCAGTCATTTCAACATCTGCAGTCCAACGGCTTTGACAATTCAGTGACTTAACTCGAGACTACAGATTAAACCAAAGACAGGGCCAAACTCCGGCGCAGCGGCTAGGCCGCCAGCTTTCCACAGTGTTATTTGTTGTCCGTTACAAAGCAAGATCTGCATTTAAAAAAATGGAAGAGGCATGTAGTTTTAATTTAGTCAAATTGATCAGGGGCTGGACTGCCCAGCTTTTAACGTGCCCTTCCTTGCTCTGGATTTGTTCCACAGGTTCCTGAGATGCCAAGTTGCTTTACTCTTTGCCTGTCATTTGTCTTCCCTAATTTCCTGCTAACCTCTATGAATTCTTGAAAGCATGCCTATCTCTTCCCTTGTGTCCAATGTAGATTCTTCTAGCTGCAAAGGAATTTACATCAAATAGGGAGGAATTCTTTCTATTTTGGATGAGGGCTGTTGGGAGTTAAAAGTGAGGAGTTGGCAGAAAGTTCTCTACACTGTATACGTCTTTCACCCTCTTACAGCTCATGCCAATAAATATGTTTTTCTTTTATTTTAAATTTTCCTGCTGTGGTGTCGTGTTCATCATCTCTGTTCTCGGGATGAACTCTCCACTATCGACATGATATACAGAGGTGTGCAGTACAGATGGGCTTAAAGGAATCCAAAAACTATGCATATTTTAAAGAACAAAATGAGAACAGCACAGATATATGTATATACATTTGAAAGTAGCCAAGATTCTGACAGTATTTAGAGGTTAACGCAATGGAATCAAAGGAAGGAATACCTGTCTAATCAGAAGTGCAAAACTCAGTGAAAGTTAAATATGCTTTTAAATCATAATAAGGAAAATACTAGAAAATACATGTCCCTGCTGCTAGAGTAATTGAATTAACATAATCTATCTCTGTCATTTTTTTCCACTCAGAGGAATATGTTATTAGAAATCTCCTTGATGTTAACAACCAACTTAAAGTGGCAGCTTCATTTACCACTTTTAAGGTACAGGATAATCCACTGAACAGTATGTTTAGTGTAATTTCTCTGGCTTTGCTGCTAAAAAGACAGGAATCTCATCAATGGCTACTGGGAAATAGGAGGAAGTCAGAAGTTAGAGGGGAGAGAACAAGTGGTTTAAGGTGACACCGAAGGTCACCTTTATGAAAAATAGCAGAATATGAAGCCAGTCTTCAATGGGAGATAGCATGCTTAAATTTTCCTAGCCAAGCCAGGATACTCATAGAGCATTACAACTTGGTGGATTCTTATTCTGTCATTTTTACACTGTATTAAGACTAACAGTTAGATATGTGACAGTGTATTTGATTAGGATAGCTAATTTTTCAGAGCAAAAGCCAAACAGTAAACACAGCAAGTGCAATTCTCTGTGTATTGGCTTTTTACTGTTGTGTAGTAAATTACCATACATTTTGCAGCTAAAAGCCACACTCTTTTATTACCTTACAGTTCTATTGATCAAAAGCACTGGTTTGGTATAGCTGGATTCTCAGCTTGGGGTCTCACAGACTGAAATCTACATATCAGCTGGGTAGTGTTCTTATTTTGGAGCCCGGGGTCTACTTCTAAGCACATTGAGATGGTTGACAGATCTTAGTTCTTTTGGCTTACTGGGTAAGGTCCCAGGAGTAGGGAGTAAGGTCCCAGGTCCCAGAGGATCACCATCATTCCCTAACATATGGCAGTCTCAACAACAACATCACCTTGTTTCTACAGTACTAGCAGAAGAATTTTTCTGGCTTCAACGTGCTAAATTTCCTTCTTTGCCTAAGGGTTCATGTGCTTAAGTCAGATCCATCCAGCATCTTCCTTTTCTGGAGAACTCAAAGTCAGCTGATTAAGGACTTTAATTACATGTTGAAAATCATTTTTGCTGCATAACGTAACATATACATGAGAGTTATATCCCATCAATTTCATAGATGTGCTTATACTTAAGGCAATGAGATTATATAGGGCATGGAAACCAGGGAGGCAGTAATCTTGAGGACCATACTGAAATTCTGGCTACCTTATCACATTCTATTTTGAGCGACTCTGGAAATACATGGCTGGCCTTACATAGGGAGGGCCGGAAAAATGTCAAGATTCCAATTTCAAAAGGATAACTAGGGTGCAATTAGTCATCTAAAGAGAAGCCAAGTTTTATGAGCTCTGTGAAAGTAGCAGATGTGAAACTCCAAGTATACTTGAGTACTTAGGGTTCATCCCAAGAAGATAAATACCAATATTAGGGAAGAAAGAATTATACCAGAATTCTTCAACTATGGAAATGGAATAATCCTGGGCTTTGAAATCAGACAGACTACAATCAAAATGTTAGCTCTATCCTTGCCTGGCTAAAGACCCTGGGAAAGCTCCTCAAATACAAATTGAAGATAATGACACTTAACACCATAAAATTATGAGTGTAGCACTAAAGATATCGAAGGTATCAAATTGATTTTCTTCCCTGTGTAGGCTCAGGAACACAGGAGACTAATCCTTTGGTTGTATCTGCACTTAGGTAAGATGAAATGCATCTGATGCTGATCAGATGAAATGCTTGTAGTGTTAATTGATGCTAACAATAAATTGTTATTTAAGTTGATTCAAAAGCAAAATCTAGGAAGAGATCATTTTTTAAATAAATGATATTATTTTCATTTTTAAACACAATATGCTCACAAATAATAGGAATTATTTGATGCTAATAATAAATTGTTAATTAAGTTGATTTAAAGCAAAATCCAGGAAAAGATCATTTTTTTATAAATATCAGACTATTTTAGTTTTTAAACACAATATGTTCACTAATATTAGGAATTATTTGATGCTAACAATAGTTAATTACGTTGATTTAAAAGCAAAATCCAGAAAGAGATCTTATTTTTATAAATGCAACTTTTAATTTTTAAACACAGTATGTTCACTAATACTAGGAATTATTTTTTAGAATGCTGTTTAATGAAATTACAGCCCATAAGGAAAATCTGAGTTGCTTTTGCTGACATGAAACAAAACTTCACAATCTAAAAATTTTTCTTCATCCTAGTACTTCTCATTTTATTATTCTTTGTTACTTATTTTTGTCACTTTTATGAAGAGATAAATGTATTAATATCATTATGTACCAAAAATATGTAGTATAAAAAATTCAAATAGTGCCATAACTTGGCCTTGCACAGTATTTAATCAAAGATATTTTCATGAATATGTTTGGGGCTGGTATCACTGCCTATGCTAAGAGTTTTATTTTCTGTAAGCTTACTTTTGAGAAGCAGTTAGATAGACTGAGTTAGATTTTCACTAGAGCCTCTTGTAACTCTGCGTTCAAGGATAAAGAAGAACCAAAGCAAATATTTTTAGTTAGACAGTGATATAAAAAATAAAGGACTTCTCTTTAAACAAAAGTAAATTTATTAGTGAAAAATAACAAACATAAATACTTAAAGGTGTATCAAATACATTTACCTTTAACTTGCACGGCCTTGAAACATTTTGATTAAATAATTAATCAGTATTTATTTTATATTTATTCATCTCATATCATCCATGGGTTATACTGCAGTAGCTAAGAATTTTAAAATTCTAATGGCATATGACAATAGTTCATTCCTAAACTCCAGAAAATATCCATCATGGGAGCTCTACTTCACAATATCTCATTTGGCAATCAAGGCTAATTAAGCCTCTGCCATATGGGATATGATGATTTCCTATGAAAGGAAGAAGGTATATACCTCTTAAAGAATTCCTGAACATCTCACATGATAATTCTGTTCACATCATTAGACAAGCAAGACATGTGGTCATACTTAATGTCAAGTGAGTGAATATGTACATGTATATGCTGTACAGAAAAGACATATGTAACATGCTTAATGTCTATCATAGTATCCCTTTCTAGTCCCCTTTGGGTCATAAAATAAATATATCAGTTCCCTTTCAGCATAACAAATAAATTTACTCTAAGGGAGGGAAACCCAAAACACCATAGAGTCAAGACATAGCTTATAGTGAAGGAGGCATGTGATGATGCATGGTAGTCTCTCTATTTTATCCAGCTGTGGCTCCCTATGATTTGAAGAAGTAAAACCATAAGAAAACATCTATCCCACACAACCATTCTGTAGCATGTGACCAAAGAATCACAATAATAGCATAAATGTTCCCATTCAGAGAATGACAGAATGTGGGACAATTGACAACCTCTGATCTATAGCAATTCTGAAATCTCTCTGAGCAAATATATTGAGGGCAGCCTACTATCAAAGTGGGAAATAACCCTTGTCCTCTTTCTATTCCTTGGGATGTATCTCCTTCGCCTCAGGTTTCCAGAGCTTCTGAATCAGTCTTCTTTGAGGTTTCTGTATTGCTCTAAATGTCCTGAATAATATTTGAAATAGGGTTTGGGAAACTCATCTAGGGCGGTAATAGAATGGTGTCTTCCCCCCAGCACATGCAAAAGATATATCTATGCCCTAACCCATAGAACCTGTTAATGCAACCTTATTTTTATTTGAGAGAGAGAGGGTATCAGAGGGGGAAGGTCAGAGAGAGAAGCAGACCCCTGCTGAGCAGGGAGCCCATTCGGGACTTGATCACATGACTCCAGAATCATGACCTGAGCCAAAGGCAGTCGCTCAACCAACTGAGCCACCCAGGTGCCCCTTCAACCTTATTTTTAAAAAGTGTTTCTTCAGATGGAAATAAGTATCTTAAGATGAAGTCATCCTGGGTTATCCAGTTGGACCTACACCCAATGACAAGAAGAGAAGACTCACGCCAAGGAGAGGGCCATGTAAAGACATGAGCATAATGAATACATGTGGAGAGATATATAGATGTAGGGAAAGCAATAAAGATATAGAGATATAGTGGCTATACTAGACAGAGCCACACACTAAGAAACACCTGGAACCATTAGAATCCGGAAGAGGCAAGAAATATCCCTCTAGAGCCTTCCAAGGGAACATGGTCGTGTTCAAATTTTGATTTCAGACTTCTGGCCTTCCAAACTATGAGAGGATAAGTTTTTGTTTGCTGTTTTAAGTATGTAAGTGTGTGCTAATTTTTATAGCAACCCTAAAAAAAAAATACCTTCCTTGGGGCCACATGACTTGTGTTGGCCAGTAAACTGTACGTATAAAGGATGATAGGACCTTTCAGGTATAAATATTAAACTGCCAATGCAGGGCTTTGTAGCAGTCTTCTTCCCTGCCTTAGCGATTGTTGAAGCAAGAATCATGGTGGTGCCTACCTACATCGATCTGTGTCTCTGCTGATTTAATGAGAAGATTAGTCTGGCTTATTTGTTCTGAATGTGATTACAAACAATAAATAAATAAACATTTGTGGTTTTAAAACCCTGAAATATTTAGCCAAGTTAGTTATTGCAACATACATTAATTAGCCCATACTTATGATTAATGCCAATATATATTTGGGGATTAATACTTCCCTCTTGAAGTTCAAATGCGTAAGTTCATTAGTTGCCTTTTAAAACGTGTTATAATTTCAGGGCACCTGGGTGGCTCGGTGGGCTAAAGCCTCTGCCTTTGGCTCAGATCCTGATCTCAGGGTCTTGAGATCGAGGCCTGCATCGGGCTCTCTGCTCAGCAAGGAGCCTGCTTCCTCCTCTCTGCCTACTTGTGATCTCTGTGTTAAAACATGTTATAATTTCAAATATGGCTTAATAAAGGTCCAAGGAGGTATTAAAGACAGGGAATCAAGTAACTTAGAATCAAAAATTCCTGTATTGAATTTAATTACTTCTGATTTCTTAAAAAAATCTGAGTCTCAATCCTTTCCTCTATAGTATATAAACAATAGCACTGATTCTTTCCTCACTATGTCTTGTGAAGCTCCAATAAGATAACTGGCACAAAGACTTTTTAAGTTCTAGAGAATTACATACATTTAATTGATTTCCATTCCACATCTCTGATGACAGTACTTATACCATAATATTTTGGGGCACGTCTCTTATGAGGAGGTCCAAAATTTTCAGCCTTTTCAAAGTGAATAATATAGATCCCTGATATTTCCATATAGTTGTGAATTCTAGTGACCTATACCTGAAAAAGGCTATACCAAGAAAACAGAAATTCAATCAAGAGACAAATTCTGCTAGATGGATTATTCACAAAGATTCTCTCTCTGTAAGATAATGTATGAGCTTTTTTTTGGCTTAGGGAACCTGGCTATTTCTGAGATATGGATGAGGGATGCTTCAAAAATCAAGGACAAACAGGAATCACAAACAGATTTACTAGGGCTTTGATATTTGGAGGGACCTCAAAAACCTACACAAGCCCCTAAGAATTCTGATTAGGGCTCTGAGAAATCTTTAAACAGTAAGTAATTTAGAAACTCAAGCCGAAGATACAGTGCGTGATGAAAATAAGTAGTCATTCTCGGAGCCCATTGTCAAAGTTATTTCATGTCTTAATATGGCTGTTGTAACTTGAGCCATTACATCTGTATTCTGGCAAAATAAAGCAGAAAGTAGGAAGAAAGACCACCATCTTTTTAAGGAGACTTCCTGGAACTATCCCAGAATACTTCTAATTACATATCATTGCATGGGACTGGTCACAAAGAGACAAACTCCTAGCTACAAAGAGGCCAACACATACAGTTCTTTAGTTGGGAATGTTGCCACCTTAAGTACCTTTGTTATTAGGGGGTGGGGAGAATGAACGTTTTGTTAGGTAAAACTGAACAGTTTGCTACAGAAAATAAAAACTGAAGTAGAAATGGATGGGAAAGATAATCAAAGATCAACTAAAGAAATAAGATTATTTATTCAATACCTCAATGAGTATACTTATTTATACTTATTTAAATGTTAAAATACATTTATTCAATTGAGATCTAATGAGAATAATCTCATGTGAGACACTGTATCATAAGGATACCACAATGAATAGAACATAGATTTGGGGGATACATATCAATGTTTTGAGAAAGATAGAAGTAACGGGGCTTCAAAACTAAGTGATGTGTTGTGGTGGAAAAAATAATAAAAAAACAGGCAAATCTAGGATTTCATGACTTCTGAGTAATTGGAAAAAATACTATTACATATTAGTAGGAACAAACAGATCAGGATGAGAACCAAGTTGGACAAGTATTGAGATGATGCAGTTTGTGCTGATGACTGCTCTACTGGAAGACTTCTGTGATTCTGGTTGACAACGCTCCCTCCACCTTCACTGCCATTCTTTGTTTCCTGAGCATTACGACACGCCTCAATCAAATCATTTATCACGCGATACTATAAATGATGTTTCCAGAACCAACTACGTACTCAGCCAGCTTTCACTAGGTTGCAATAATGAAATATACATATTTCTTCCCAGAATCTAGTTTAGTGACTTCAAATTGGTAGCTGAAACCAGTCACAGTGGGAGAATTTACACCAGAAATATTGGCAAATGCTTGCCATCAAGCTCTAGGTTTCGCCTGGGTGTTGGTGTTAAACATCTATAAATATATCCATATGTGTAAATCTCTCAGGCTATAAAATTTTTGAAGACACAGACTCTATGTGGTCCATATGTGTGTCCTTTTTGTGGTGGGAATGTGCATTTGGTGGTGGCAGTGGGTGGTGGTTTCATTGACATTCCATAAGAAATATGTATTTAATTAACAGACAATCAGGAAAAAAAAATCAGCACACAGGTGAAAAGTGATTTGGAGTTCACAAAGATAGCATGACTTGATTTACATGTGGGGTTGGCAATAGTTAAATTTTAGAGAAAAAAATAACAATATGTGGAATGTGTTATAAAGTCAGTTCAGCTGTTAAACTAAAATGTCAACATTCTGGATAAAAATATAAGCTTTTTAAAATGGAATTTGTTTTATCTCATAATAATCTGGAACTGGAGTCTACAAAAGCACGGTTGATGGATTCAGAGAGAGAGAATATGACAAGTGGGCTTTACATTAGGTCCACTTTTTAAAAATGCCATTATATCACATAGATAGGGATAACAGTAATGCAGATGAAGTTTGACTCCTCCTTTGGGATTACACTATCTTCTCAAGCTTCTATGACACATGATCTTATAATATAAGTCCTTTATACAGACACTCAGAATACACAGAGATTACTAAAAAGTAATTCCACTTAAGAGAATAAGGCTTATGGTTACTTTGAATAAAAGAACACACACCAAAATGTAGAGTAACAACTTAGTGTGATAGACAAGGTCAGCACAGGTTTTCAGTGAATCCTAAAATCTAACTACAAACAAATAATCACATTTTGTGTCATTTAATAAGACTGGATATTTCTGGACATACTGAATAATGAAAGATCCTAAGCCATGTTTCCAAGTCCTTTATCTCATAGAAGTTTACTAATACAAAGAATAATTATATTGACTAAATATAAATTGAGCACATCCAATAGAGAAAAACATCCTGCATACTATGTATTCAATGTATTCTAAAGACATAAAATTGTAATCATGTTAGTCATAAGTATAACTGATCATCTTTATTGAAAAGCATCTAATTATATGATATCCTGACTGTCCCTGAAAATAAAGAACAAATGGTTAGTATTAATATGGTTAAGTCTAAAGCTGTGCCTTGAAGCAGAGCATGATAAAACAAATCAGGTTTCTTATCCTTCTAACATCATCTTTGGCTCTCCAATCTATGTAGGTAGATACACAGGAGGGGACTACAGTCAGTATTTAAATGAGAATCTTCTCAAAAAATGGATTGATGTATCTTTGTCAGAAATAACATATAAATGCACAACCTACTCTGGCTGAATCGTAATGAAACAGAAAATCTGAACACACTGATTACTAGTAAGTAAATTGAATGAATAATGAAAAATCTCCCAACAAACAAAAGTTTAGGAACAGACAGCTTCACTGGACAACTCTACCAAATCCTTCTGCCAGACTTCCTCAAACTCTTCCAAAGAATAAAGGAAAAGGGGCATTTTCAAATTTCATTTTATTTTTTTAAAGATTTAAAGATTTTATTTATTTAATTGAGAAAGAGAGGGAGAGAACATGAATGGAGGGAAGGGAAAGAGGCAGAGGGAGAAGCAGATTCCCTGCTGAGCAGGGAGCCCATCACAGGGCCTGATCCCTGGACCCTGAGATTATGACCCGCGCCAAAGGCAGACACTTAACTGAGCCAGTCATGACTCCAATTTATTTTATGAGGTCAGTATTACCAATACCAAATTTAGACAAGGATGCTACAAGAAAACAAAATTACAGGCCAATATCTCTGATGAACTTAGATGCAAACTCTTCAACAAAGTATTAGTAAATCAAATTCATCAATTCATTAAAAGGATCATATACCATGATCAAGTTTTATTCTATGAATGCAAGGATGGTTATGCATCTTTAAATCAGTCAACATCACATTAACAAGAGCATAAAAATCATATAATCATCTCAATAGATTCAGAAAAAGTATTTGGCAAATTTTAACATTAATTTATGATTTAAAAAACTCTCAACAAAGTGGGTATAAACAAAACATACTTCAATATAATAAAGGCAATATGTGATAAACTCACATATCATCACACTCAAGGGTGAGAAGCTGAAAGTCTTTCCTCTAAAATGAGGAACAAGACAAGGATGCCCACTTACCCATTTTTTATTCAACAAAGAAGTCCTAGCCACAGCAATTAGGCAAGAAAAGGAAATAAAATGTATCTACATTGGAAAGGAAGTAAAACCGAGATTATTTGCAGATGACATTCATATATATATTTGCAGATGACATTCATATATATATGCCCCTTTTCTTTTATTCATTGGAAGAGTTTGAGAAAGTCTGGCAGAAGGATTTGGTAGAGTTGTCCAGTGAAACTGTCTGTTCCTGAACTTTTGTTTGTTGGGAGATTTTTCATTATTCATTCAATATATATTTATACACACACACACACACACACACACACACACACACATTTTAGGGTTACTTGTGTTCTGTTTCCTTGAAAAATGTCATTGGAATTCTGATAGGAATTGCACTGTACCTGTACATTGCTTTGGGTGGCATGGAAATTTTAACATTACTGATTCTTCTACTTCATGAGTGTGGAATACCACAAAAACACTGAATAGTCAAAGCAATAATGAGAAAAACAAAGCTGGAGGCATTGCACTTCCTGAGTTATGTTATGAAGCTAAGTAATTAAAACAGTATGATGTTGCCATGAAAACAAACACAAAGATCAATGAACTAGAATAGAGATTCCAGAAATAAACCCATGCACATATGATCAATTAATTTATAACAAAGGAGCCAAGAACACACAAGAGGGAAAGACAGTCTCTTTAATAAAGTGGCAATGGGAAACTCGACAGCCATATGCAAAAGAATGAAATTCAACCACTGTTTTTTACCACATACAAAAATTAACTCAAAATGGGTGAAAGACTTGAACATAAAACCTAAAATCATAAAACTCCTAGAAGAAAACATAAGCTATAATCTCCTTGACCTAGATATTGTCTATGAGTTTGTGTATCTGACACCAAGAGCAAAAGCAACAAAAACAAAAATAGGTAAATTGGACTACCTCATACTAAAAAGTTTCCTTGCAGCAAGGATCCTTGTGCACTGTTGGTAGAAATGTAAATGGTACAACCATTATGGAAAACAAGATGGAGTCTCCTCAAAAAATTAAAAATAGAACTACCATATAATCCAGCAATTCTATTTATGGATTTTATTTGAAGAAAATAAAAACACTAACTCAAAAAGGTATCTCTACCTACCCCATGTGTATCACAACATTATTTACAACAGCCAAGACATGAAACAATCTAAGAACCTAAGTGCTTATCAATGGATAAATGTAAAAGGAATTGTACTTTGTGTAATGGGTATTATTTAACCATAAAAAGAATGAAAATTTGCCATTTGTGCCAACAAGAATAGACCTAAAGATCCTTACGCTAGGTGTAATAATTCAGATAGAGTAAAATGCCATATGAACACTCTCATAGGTGGAATCTAAAAAGAGAAAACTTAAACAGACAAGCACATAGATGCAGAAAATAGATTGTTGCTTGCCAGTGGTGGAGGTGGGGAATGGGGGTTGGAGAAAAATGTGAAAGGCATCAAGAGTTAAGAAAATTAAAAAATATGGGATGCCCGGGTGGCTCAGTTGGTTTGAGCGACTGCCTTCGGCTCAGGTCATGATCCCAGAGACCCGGGATCAAGTCCCACATCGGGTTCCCTGCTCGGTGGGAAGCCTGCTTCTCCCTCTCTCACTCCCCCTGCTTGTGTTCCCTCTCTGGCTGTGTTTCTCTCTGTCAAATAAATAAGATCTTAAAAAAAAAGTTAAAAAATATAATGAGCAGTAAGTATTTCTGGAAGATAGAAAATGGAATGAAAAGAGAACAAAGGTTTATTGACTTAATCAAACTCTATTGTAATCATTTATTCTAAGTCTTTCCAACTAGACTTTAAGTTCTTTTATTCAGGCAGAGATTCTTACTTAGGCTTCTTAAATTTTCACTGGTAAAGAAAAAATCACTACAATTTATAATCACTCAAAAAATGAAGTACTTAGGCATAACTCTAAAAAAAAAACATATACAGGACTTGCAAGCAGAATTATACATATTCATGAAAGAAATCCAGGAGGGTCCAAATAAATGGAGAGAATAGCTGTGTTCCTGGATGGCATATTCAACATAGTAATAATGCCAATTCTCCCCAAAGTGATATACAAGTTTAACCTTTTCTTTCTTTTTTCTTTTTTTTTTTAAAGATTTTATTTATTTATTTGACAGAAAGAAACACAGCTAGAGAGGGAACACAAGCAGGGGGAGTGAGAGAGGGAGAAGCAGGCTTCCCACCAAGCAGGAAGCCCAATGCAGGGCTCAATCCCGGAATTCCAGGATCATGACCTGAGCCACAGGCAGATGCTTAATGACTGAGCCACCCAGGCACCCCTAATTTAACATTATTTCAATCAAAATGTCAGCAAGATTTTTAATATAGACAAGATTACTTTAAAATTTATGTGAAAATACAAAGGAAGCAGAATAATGAAAATAATTTTGAGAAAGAACAATAAAGGGATCAGTCTACCAGGTTGCAAGACTTATTATATAGCTACACTAATAAAAACTGTGTGATGTTTGTAGAAGAACAGACATAAATCAATGGAACAGAAGAGGGGATCTAGCAACAGGTGCACATTAATGTGCTCTGATGACTTTTGACAATGGAGCAAAAGCACTTCAATAGAGGAAAGATAGCCTTTCACTGTTGCTACAACACTATATGTACATAAATAGAAAACTAAAAATAAGTTTAAAAAAGAATTTTTATCAAAGTTCACACCTTATGTAAAAAGTAGCTCATAGACAACTATAAACTGTAAAAGTATGAAACTTCTAGAAAAAGACACGGGAAGAAACTATTGTGATACAGAGCTAGGCAAAGGAGTCAAAGACTTGACATCAAACCCATGGATCTTAAAAGGAAGCACTAATAGATTGAACATCATCAAGATTAACAACTTCTTTTTCTTTTTTTTTAAGAGCCTGGGGAAGGGCAGAGGGAAAGAATGATTTTTTTTTTTTTTCAAACAGAGAATCTTTAACAGGCTCCACACCCAGCACAGAGTGTCATACAGGGCTCAATCTCAGAACCTTGAGATCATGACCCAAGCCGGAATTAAGAGTCAGATGCTTAACTGACTGAGAACCCAGGCATCCCTGTTCTTTTTTATAAAAGATACAATTAAGAGTATAAAAGACAAACTACAGAATAAAAGAAAATATTTGAAACCACATATCTGAGAAAGTATTATGGTCTAATATATGTAAAAAAAATTTCCAAACATCAACAGTAAAAAGAAATCCAATTAGAAAAATAGCAAAGGACATTATCACAGGGGATATACAAATGGGAATAAGCAGATAAAAAGATGGTTAACATCATGGGGCACCTGTGTGATTCAATCAAACATGTGACTCTTGGTTTCTGCTCAAGTCATGATCTATCTCATGGGTGGCCTGATTGGGCCCCTTGGGGGCTCAACAGGAAGTCTGTTTGAAGATTCTCTCCCTGTGTCCCTCCCCTGAGAGACACATGCATACATGTGCTCTTGCTCTCTCTCTCTCCCTCTCACTCAAATAAATACATAAATACATAAATCTTTTAAAAAAGAAAAGGTGTTTAACATCATTAGCCATTTAGGAAATACAACTTAAAATCACAATGAAAAAACACTATTATCAAAATGGCTAAAATAAAAATAGTGAAAACGCCAAATGCTGTTGAAGCTGTGGAGAAATTAGAGATCACTCAGGCACTGTATCCCAGAGAAATGAAGATGTTTGTTCACACAAAAATTTGTAAATGCCTGATTATAGCAGCTTTATTCATAACAGCCCCAAACTGCAAACAACCCGGGTATTCTTCAGTGGGTGAATGGTTAAATAAACTGTGTGGTACACCCATACCATAAAAATTCCCCCAAACATTAACAGGAACACTAAATACACTCTATAATATGGATTAAGTTTCAGAGAAATTTGCTGAGTGAAAAGAGCCAATTCCCAAAGGTTATACACTCTGTAAGTCCATTCGTATAGCATTCTTGAAATGACAAACTTACAGAGATGGAAAACAGATTAGTGGTTACCAGGGGTTAAAGAGGGTGTAGGGCAAGAGATGAGTGTGTGTGGCTTTCAAAGAACAATGGGAGGGATCCTTGTGATGAGAGAATGCTCTGTGTCTGGCCTGCATCAATGTTGACATTTTGGGGTGATACCATACTAGAATTTTGCAAGATGTTACCACTGGGGGAAAATGGATGAAAGGTGGGACCCCTCTGTTATTGTTTCTCATAAAGCATGTGACTCTACAATGATCTCAAAATAAAAAGTTTGATTAAAACAGCCCCTCAGGCCCCTAAATATATCCTAAATATAAGTTTTAACATTTTTTCCTTCTGTTTTATTAATTAAATCACTAGAATCTATTTGGAAAAAATCTCATATTTATTTAGATAACAGCATAGGTATAATTACCACAAACAGATTTTCAACATTTTTCCACATTTCCATCCATGGTTTCTGACCCTCTTTTGAAATCTCCACATTTTCTTTTTAGTCTCACATTGGTTATATGAACTATTATATAATGACACATTTGAATTGTTCAATTTTCTGTTTTTAAGCAACCATAGATATTCATGTGTATTTTCTCCACATACAGCCCTTTACAATTAAATGTAAAATTGCAATGAGATTTATTACAAAAAAATAAAATGGTTTGCAGTGTCAGGACTGATCAATGTCTAGATCAACTGGTTTAAAGGACTGGTTTCTCTATTTAAAAGAGGCTTCATCCAATATTTAATAATATTCAGTTATCTATTTCTACACCACTTATCACCTCTGTGTCCTTGAAGTCATCTTTATGATGGGGATATTCTAGTAAATGCCTCATAATACTGTTACAAGAGTCAGGAGATAATATATATAATCATGTTACATTACATTGTCCATATTAATAGCAATTATTAGATCATATATTTTTAACTTTAAAGAATCTATAAATTAAAGATTATCAAAAATGATGATAGTAACCAAAGGCCACTGGAAATCAATCGGTCATGTGTAATGTATGTATAAACAGCTGACCATATATTTCACTAGTATTGCTTGCTTTTGCCTAAGAAAAAGATTGATTTAACCTAAAGCAAAAAAAAAATGTATAAAAATCCAAAGTTTCCTTGTATCTAAATGTTGATAAACATTTATTTTTCCAATGATTACTAGAAGAATTCATTCAAAATCCAAAGCTCTGAAATAATCACATCCTTCTGAAAAGTCAGCCATTTAAGTCTTCTTATGGACAGATATATACACAATTACCAGCAGGTGGCAGTATGTATATGAAAGTGTGTCCTAAATAATTCTGCAAACCTGGGGTTACTGGCTTTTGCTAACAAAGGAATGTATTCATCTACCCAAAGCTTCATCTATAGGAAGCAATGATGAAATCCTGTTTTAGGATGTAAACATAATAGTGAGGAATTTTTCACTATTATGATGAGTATATGGCTGTCATTTCTGAAATGCATGAAGCCTTTAATCTAGAATCCAAAATTCCAGGGGGGTAGGAGTCCCTGGCTGACATCTGCCTGATTCATCCCTTCTCTGTCAGTTATGATCATATAACCTGTCTAACTGTAAGATCCTCTAGTATACATTCTCATAGCTGATTATGTGTTGAAGGTTTCTCCAGCTTGCACAAATATGTACAAACTATATCAAAATGTATACATGTATATATATATATATATATATATATATATATATATATATATATAAATAAGAAAGGATAAAACAGAAGCAGAGATAGAAATGTAGTGATGTAGATTCTTTAGGATGATTAAACAGTGAAATCATATCTTTTTAAAAAACTGGTAGGAGTTTAAGCCTGTTTTTACAAACTGATTTGGATATATATGTAATAACTATAATTTTTTTTGGCCTCTCTCATCCTTAAAACTAAGCATGAAGGTCAGAGGTGACTGAACCTACTAGCATTCCCTCCTCACTCTCCCTGGTCATGAATGTGGCTTTGTGAATAACATTTGTCATCAGAATAGCAGTATAGAAGTTTCCAGACCAGGCGGCATGGATGATAAGCAGTAACTTAAATATTCGGGCTATGACAATGGAAAAAAAGCAACAAACATTTGACTTATATTAGATTCATGGCAGTGTTTGTTTTTTCAATTTTTTCTTCTAAGTCAAAATATTTATCTTCATGTTTCCATACTACGTATTAAAAATCTTGTTCAAAAGTAAGAATATGTACTATACACACATGAATAGGGAAGAAGAGAGAAAAAATGATTATGACACTGAACTGATTCTTTTTCAATTAAAAGTAGTTTTTGCAGTTTAGAGCCACGCAGATTTTGTGAATTGTTAATCTAGAGCAAACCTCATATATATATAAAGTATTTTGAAAAACATGGATTTGACCTCCTAGTTCCTATGCTCAAGAAAGAAGTCCAGGCCTGCAGGCCCTGGGGAAAGAAAATGTGTTACTGCTTATAGTGCTGTTCCTTCTCAATACTATTAACGAAAACAGTGTTTCTAAGAATAGCCCCAAAGTTGCTACTAGATTATTAAATGTACTTCAGAGTAGATCATATTAATTCAGAAGCCTTCTCTGCCTCCATCCTACTGGAAGGGACAGTTTGCAAACCACCACTCTGTACAAATCTCAGAAGCTGGAGAAGTATGAACACTTCCATTCTGAGTTTTCCAGACTTCTCTTCCATGAGCATCTTTCCTACCTTGTAGCTCTGAGAATTTCATGTCTATCCTTAGAAAATATTTTGAAATGTAAAAATTCAAAATATCAATCCACTAGGTAAATGTTCATTAAAATATAAAAGCTTCCTAAAGAACAAAGACCCAGAATGGAATTCCAATTCACGCTGAGTAAACAGGGAAGATGTCTGTGGAAACAAATGAGTTTTCTCAATAGACCCTTAAGTCACACCAGAAGTGAGAAAATGCACTGCATGTTCAACCTAAATCTGATATAGTATAACTCACACCAAGATAAGTATTCTTGACCTTTTCCATTCAACTGACTTAGAGAAGTGGGCTACGTGGATAACTGGAGAAAAAAACAAGGAAGCATTAATGCAACAGATTTTTAAAAAGATATGTCAGCTAAATATGTTTCAAATCCCATAGTTGAAAGAGGAAAGTGGGCTTTTAAAATTTTTTATAAATTGTATTGAAGTATAACATGCATTTGGATAAGTACACAGATCAACTGATATGAACTGATGATACTTTTTACAAAATAAATACATTTAAGTAACCAGCAATAAGGTCCAGAAGTAGGAGATAATGTCAGGGTTGCCCAATGCCCACTCCCAACATAACTTCCAGGGGCCCACACCCTGTCTCCTGTAATACCAAAGATTACCTTTGCCTTTTCTGAACTTTATATATAATTACATGGTTTGTATGCTTCTTTGATTTTTCTCACTCAACGTAATATTTAGGAAGTTCTAGTCAGGGTCTAGCTTGTTCATTATCACTGCCACATAGTTTATTGAGTGAATATACTACAATTTTTTAGACAATTTGGAGTGATTATGAGTAGCACTTCTATGATTACTATAATATACAACTTTTGATGGACATGCATATATATGTGTGTGTGTATGTATGTGTATACACATATATTGATTTCTGTTGGGTATTTAACCTAGACTTGCAAGTTACATGAATGAATAGCTACTGTCAAGCCATTTTTGAAAGTGTTTCTATTATTTATCACTTTCTCCAGCTATAATGAAAATTTCAATCACTGCATATTTTTACCAGTACTTGGCATTGTGCATAATTTTCATTTTAGCCTTCTTCCAATGTACTTCTTAACACTAAGTATACCCTAAGTATAAAATATGTATATATATAATATATATGATATATCATGTACAAATTGTGATACTAGAAAGAGCTTACCATTTGCTCTATGTTGCAGACTATCAGTCTGCAGTGAGATGAACAACTGGCTGCTGGCGGGCCTAGATCAGTAGGATTCTTTGGGTCCATGACATCTTTTCCCAAACTGAGTGACTTGAGCAGTGACAACAAAAGAAGATCATGAAAGTGACCCCATTTCTCAATCTGGGAGCCCTTTCAGCAAAAAGAGACTTTATGATCCACGGAAGAGGCCACACAGAATGACTTAAGGGCTCTCACCCATCATATATCATCAGGAACTTAGCTCCCACCTTCAAAGAACTAAATCTGATCCTTTAGTAGGATGAGTCTGCCAGCTGGGCTTTGCACAACAGATTGAGACAGGGAGGGCCTGAGACAGGCCGGTTCCACTGATGCTGCACTATTCTAGACATATGGGATCAGAAGCCAACACAGAAGAACACACTGGAGACACAACCCAAGAATTTCAGCAGGCAGACCTTTTGCACCTTCCTGAAAATGAATCTTCATCCTTGAAAATAAAGACCCTCAAGTTTGCTGACTTCCCAGATCGCTACATTGAATACAAAGTGCCCTACATGTCAGATTAAGAAGATCGAAGAGCAGTCTTGGCCCATTTGGCCCTGTCTTGCTGGGCCTAAATGTCATGTCACATTTGGTGTCCTGAGTGTTTATAGACTTCAGCCTTTAGAGCTGGTGAGAAACAAATCTACTTCCCTAACCATTTTGGCTGCATCAACCCAGGATGATAAGCCAGGAGAACTTGAGGGAGCTACAGGATGAAACAGACAGACCTGACTTTGACCTTTGAGTTGTCGACTCACAGCTCAGAGCCTTGGTGACTTTCTTCGACAATGTGAAAAAGTACAGGCTATTTCATGTGGGAACTGTGGTGATTAGATTAAATGGGTAAAATTGTTGGTGCCGCAGCTGGTGTACATTGGGCATGCAATACATGGTGGAAAGACCATTTCCAAAGTTTTACTATTATTTAGGTTTTACATCTGAAATTTATACCAAGACCAAAGTGTTATTTGTTTTCCCCTATACTATACATTTATATATAGCATGCAAAGTAATAACTGATATTTCATATTTTCAAGTATTTTTAAGCTGTTGTTTTTGGAAAAAATGGTTTCCTAACAGTCCAATGATCCTTTCATTACCAAATCAAAACCTACATATGCACTTAAAAGTGCAAATGTCCTTTATGCAATTAATGTTATTTTCCCTATGATTGTCGGTGTCATTTGATTATATAGTTACCTTGACCTAAAAGAACAGCATTCCATATACCAATACCAAGTTTCTCCTTAAGGTTAAGCTATGTGTATGTGTGATTCAATGAGAGTAATTAGCCTACACATAATTCTACAGTTATCACCAAACACATAGATGCAGCATTGTTTAGATATGCTTCTTATGCTTGAGTTCTAGTGTTTCAATTAAGTACAACTTCCTTCAACAATACATAACACGGCAAGGATATGATGGGTAAGAGGATGGGCGAGTTTTTTGACCACTGAAGCAAAAGTGCTGAAGAGAAGACTCTGTTCTTTCTTACACAAATACTAGGGATCACTTTCTAATAGTACCGTGTGTATAATGTCATTCCCAGGAGCAGAGATTCAGGAAACATGGGTAAGCTGCTTTTAATAGAAAACAGTATCTAAAAATAGACCTTTAATTCTTTAATCATTATGTTTGGTATGACTGAACAATAATCGGTTCAGAGGCCATGGTAGTTAATATTAGTGGGTCTTAAATTCAAGACTATGTGTATAAGTTGTTATTCACTAGGAAAAGCAATAAGATTATTTTAATCTCCGATAATCTAATGTACCTACAGTCCATGTAGTTATTGTGAGTTATCAACATTTGCACTGCCTTGCCAATCTTTGCAATGGGTCTGAATATTGAATGATTTATTTAAGATTAATTTCATTGCATATACGGAATGTACTGGAGATTAAAGGGACATAATACTGCTTTTAAAATTCAAGGGCATGGACACAAAAGCAATTGATTACAAAGTAATAGAGTGACATGAGCAGGATAGCACATCAGGAGGTCCTAGCACTTGCTTCCCCACAAAGACAATGATTTAATGACTATCCAGTGCAAAAATGCTTTGCAAGAACTCTGGAACACAATAAAGAAATTGCAGGAATGCACTGGAGAACAAAAACTGAAAATGGCCAAATCAAAGTCCTACCAAAATCCCACTGACAATCTTTATGGAAATAAAAAAAAGAAATAATCAAGGGACTCAGGTGGTTAAGCAACTGCCTTCAGTTGAGGTCATGATTCTGGGGTCCTGGAAGTGAGCCCCATGTGGGGCTCCCTGCTCACCAGGGAGTCTGCTTCTTCCTCTCCCTCTCTGTCTGCCTCTCCCTTGGCCTCTGTCTCTCCCTCTGCCTCTCCCACTGCTCCTGCTCTTTCTCACTCTCTCTTGTGCACTCTTTCTCTCAAATAAATCAACAAAATATTTAAAACATAATAGTAATTTAAAAGTTCATATGGAATCACAAAAGGACATAAAGAGCCAAAGGATCTTGAGTAAGAAGACCAAAGCTGGAAGTACTACACTTTCTAATTTAAAAACAAACAAACCAACCATTAGAAAGATACAATAATCAAAACAATATAGTACTGTTTGAGTACAATTATCTTGATGCACACTAAGAAATGTATAAAATTACTGAATAGTTATATTGTACAGTTAAAACTAATATAATACTGTATGTCAATTATACTTGAAATTTAAAAAGATAGTACAGCACTGACATAAAAATAGAAATATAGGTCAATGGAACAGAACTGAGATCTACAGTCAAGCGATTTTCAACAAGGTGCCAAGAAACACAACAGGAAAAGAACAATCTCTATACAAAAATTCAACTCTAAATGGATTGGGACTGAAAATATAAAACCCATAGAGATAAACATTGGGAAAATCTTCCTGACATTGGTCTTTGCAATGATGTCTTAGATATAGCACCAAAAGCATAGGCAACAAAAGTAATAACGGACAAGGGAGACTACCTCATACCAAAGCTTCTGCAGGCAAAGGAAATAACACAGTGAAAAGGCAATGCATGGAATAGGAGAAAGTCTTTGCAAATTTTTTATCTGATAAGAGTTAATACCTAAAATATATAAGGAATTCATACAAGTCAATAGCTAAAAAAAAAAACAAACCCCAAAACAAAAACAAATAACACCATAAAGAAAGGGTAAAGGATAGGAATAGACATTTCTCAAAATAAGACATATACATGGCCAAAAGGTTTATGAAAGCATACTTCACATCACTAATGATCAGGGAAATACAAATCAAAACCACAATGAGATATCATAACACACTTGTTAGAATGACTATTATTGAAACAGATAAAGGTAATGAGTGTTGACAAGGAGAGGATACAAACATTGGGGGTAAAAAAGAAAATACAATCATTGTACACTGTTGGTGGGAATGAAAATTGGTACAGCCATTATGGAAAACAGTATGGAGTTTCCTCAAAAATTAAGAATAGAATACCATATGATGAAGCGATTCCACTTCTGGGTATATATTCAAAAGAGATGAAATTAAAATCTCAAAGAGGTATCTGAACTTTCATGTTCATTGTGGCATTATTCACAATAAGCAAGATGCAAAAGAATGAGTGGATTAAGACAATGTGAGATATACATGTGTGTATATATGTGTGTGTATATATATGTATGTGTGTATATATATGTATATGCACACATATACATACATACAATAGAATATTATTCGGTGATGAGAAAGAAGGAAATCTGACTACTTGTAGCAAATATATAGGTCATGAGGACATTATGTTAAGTAAAATAAGCTGTAACAACTGACCTTATAAAGCATTATGCATAATTATTTACTTTTTTCAAGTTTATTCCTTCAACAAATATTTACTGATACTAAGACAAACACATACACAACAGTACAGTGGATGGAGTGTCTTGAAGGGGTTTTATTTTAAGATTCTTTAAAAGACAAATATAGTAGCTTTTAAGATTTTAAATGAGACAGAAAAATGGACTCCAAGTTACAAAGAACAAAAGTAACACCAGAATAAGACAAAATTAACTATTTCAAGTAAGATTCAGAAAGATAAAGTTAGGTCAAACTTCTCCAAAGAAGACATACAAATGGCTAAAAGACACATGAAAAAAATGTTCAACAAAAGTAACCATCAGGAAAATTCATATCAAAACCACATCAAGATACCATCTTACACCAGTTAGAACGGCAAAAATTGACAAGACAAGAAACAACAAATGTTGGAGAGGCTGTGAAGAAAGGGGAACCTTCCTACACTGGTAGTGGGAATGCAAGTTGGTACAACCACTTTGGAAAACTGTGTAGATTTTCCTCAAAAAATTAAAAATAGAGCTACCCTATGACCCTGCAATTGCACTACTGAGTATTTACCCCAAAGATACAGAGGTAGTGAAAAAAAGGACCACATATATCCCAATGTTCATAGCAGCAATGTCCACAATAGCCAAACTGTGGAAGGAGATGAGAGGCCTTTCAACAGAGGAATGAATAAAGAAGATGTAGTACATATATACAATGGAATATTACTCAGCCATCAGAAATGATAAATACCCAATATTTGCATCAACATGGGTGGAACTGGAGGAGATTATGTTGAGTGAAATAAGACACGTAGAGAGAGACAATTATCATATGGTTTCACTTATTTGTGGAACAGAAGAAATAGCATGGAGGACATCAGGAGAAGGAAGGGAAAAATGAAGGGGGGAAATCAGAGGGAGATGAACCATGAGAGACTAAATAAACTGAGGGTTTTAGAGGTGAGGCAGGGTGGGGGGAATACATTAGGCCAATGATGAGTATTAAGGAGGGCACATATTGCATGGAGCAGTGGGTGTTATACACAA
The DNA here is from genome assembly GCA_004023965.1 of Spilogale gracilis. Lineage (NCBI taxonomy): Eukaryota > Metazoa > Chordata > Mammalia > Carnivora > Mephitidae > Spilogale > Spilogale gracilis. Next base: position 30,265 of record PITA01012003.1, read on the forward strand.
TGAATCATGGAACACTACATCAAAAATTAATGGCATATTGTATGGTGACTAAACATAAAAATATTTTAACAAATAAACATCTTTTAGTCCTCTCAAGAACAAGATATAGATGTAATCACCATACCACTGACATTGAAGATTAGTAATCCAGAAAAAAAGAAAATCTTGTTTAAACACACACACACACACAAACACACACACACACACACACACACAGAAAGTACAAGGTCAAAAATTAAATTAAGGCACGATTTATATAGGCTTTACTTAGTAAAATATAAATCTAAAATATGTATGTCTGATTATATTATAATTATGCAAAAGGAAGTCTTTGAGGTAGTTGGTAGGCACAAAAAATTTTTTCATAAATTTTAAACATTGTTATTTGTCATTTTTTAGTTTATTCATTCTCTCCCACCATTATCACCATGCTTTACTACACACATTTTATTGGAAAAGTACCAAATGAGGAAGGCCTAAAGCATATAAGTTCTATTCAATGTTTAACACTTTACAATGTCATACAAGTAACCACTTAAAGAATGGGAACAGTATATTTAAAGCATCCTAAAAAGGTAGTCTAATTATACCACAAGGAATTTGCTGCCCTGAGCATTATTTCTAACATCCCAATGGCTGTATTTTTTTCTTGCTGGTTTACTTAAATTCAGTAAAAATTCTTCTTTAATAAAGAACTGAATCAAAAGAACAAGACCCCACACAAAGTCTATTATGATGAAAATGTCTGTTTGTTTTACCACTTCTATACGTACATGCATACAAATATATATGTGTGTGCTTGTGTAAATATAAGTATATGTATATTTCTAAATTCCATCTGAGAGGAGTGTGTTAAAGCCTCTCATATTTTCATTCTTGCCTAAGAGTAAAACTTGATCAGAGCAATGAAAAAATTCTTAAGCCAAGACAGCCACACTGTCTTTACTGAAAGATGTTTAACTCTTGGCAGAGAAACATCAATTCTGGCTGCTACTGTAAATGGGGGGTTATAAGAAAAAAACAATAAATTATGCATGTGAGATTTCATCCAGACAAGGCACTAATGAGAAGAGTTTTAATAACGTTATACAATGAGATGACTCAAGCCATAACTTATCATGTAATAGTATGATCATGAGGTGGTTTCCTCCCCCAAGGCAAAAGACAAAATATATATCAAAAAATTTCTGGGGGCACCTGGGTGGCTCAGTTGGTTAAGCTACTGCCTTCGGCTCAGGTCATGATCCCGGACACCCAGGATCGAGTCCCACATTGGGCTGCCTGCTCGGCAGGAAGCCTGCTTCTCCCTCTCTCACACCCCTGCTTGTGTTACCTCTCTCTCGCTGTGTTTCTCTCTGTCAAATAAATAAAATCTTTAAAAAAAAACAAAAAACAAAAAACATTTCTGGAGGGACGCCTGGGTGGCTCAGTCGTTAAGCATTTGCCTTTGGCTTAGGTCACCATCCCGGAGTCTCTGGATGGAGTCCAGCATCAGACTCCCTGCTTGGAGGGAAGCCTGCTTCTGCCTCTTTCACTCCCCCTGTTTGTGTTCTCTCTCTAGCTGTGTTTCTCTGTCAAATAAATAAATAAATCTTTAAAAAATAAAACACAACAAACAAACAAAAAACTTGGGGATAATTAGCCAACTAAAAATGGCTTATGAAGAAGATGCAGTAATGGAAGAGTAACTTCCCCTAACTACCATGTAAATTGGTATTTTTCAAACAATGCTTCTGCTCTGTTTTAATCCTTTGCATTCAAACTGATTTTTTCATAATTTTGTCAGATAAATCAGAGTTGAAATAATGCTCCTCGACTCAAGTTATACTATCACAATAACCCTTATCCAAAATTGGTAGCTAGTTTTTCCCTATGTCCTATATATCATGCGAATTAAAAATAAAATAGTAAATCAGATAAACTCGGTAAGCTTATATTTGAATAAGGATAAAATAACCAAGAAATTAGAATTTTATTGTTGCTACAAAGAAAATAAAGTTTTCAGTGTTCAGAAAAGATGACGAATTGAGATCTGAATGACAAAGAGTTGGCAGTCAAGCAAAAATCAAGCACAGAAACATCACAGACAGAAACAAGAGCTCCTGTGAAGGCCCAGTGGGCTTGATCAAAGCAAAGAAAAATCAGCCTTGTTAGTGGAGCAGAGAACAAGAGAGAAAGTGGTAGCAAATCAAACTAGAGAGGTAAACAGGAGCCAGGTCCTAATAGGGCCTGGGATTTTACTATAAGCTATTTGAGAGTTTTAAGACCCTCTAATAAGTGATTTAATTGTTTAATAAGTGATTTAATCAAATAAACACTTTAAAGATTTTATTTATTTATTTTTCAAAGAGAGAGAAACAGAGTGCGCAAGCAGGGGGAGCAGCAGGCAGAGGGAGAAGCAGGCTCCCCACTGAGCAGGGAGCCTGACTTGGGACTGGATGCTAGGATCATGACCTGAGCCAAACGCAGATGCTTAACTGATAGACCTATCCAGGCATGCCCAAATTAACACCTTAAAAAATACCACTGAAGGTTGGGGAATAGTTCTAGAAGTTCAAGAGGGGAAATAACCATTCAGAAAATAGTCCAGACAATAAAGATTGCGGCACCAACCAGAGATGATCATAGTAGAAATGGATAGAAGTGGGTAGATCTCAGGTAGCTTTGAACTTGCTGAGAGATTGGATATAGGTACTGAGAAACACAGAAGTATTCAGGAAAACATCTAAATATGTATTTGATGCTGTATTTTTTTTAAATGTGAAAGACAGTGACAAGTAGGTTCAGAGATCGTGCTACAAGTTAATAGTTATATTTTTACCATTTCTTAAGTTTTTATTGCCTATTAGAAACAATCATAAAAATATTAAGCTGTTAATATAGAATATGAAGCTCAGATAAGTGGTTAGGACTAAAGAAGTTGATTTAGGAATCAGTATATTAAGATAATACTTAGAACAATATATATAGGATGAATAGAAAGGACATCTGAAAAGAGAAAAATTTTTAAGTAGAAAATCATAAAAATGTGAACAGCTGACAACACAGTTATAAACTTCCATATTTAGAATATTATGAAGTTTCTGGATACTTAAATGTGTTTTATTCTTAAAAAGACAAAGAATAAAATATTTGAAGAGACGACTATGACAATTTGCTATGAGAACTGGTAGACAGTTCTAGGCATATTACAAAACTCTACAAAAAAAGAGTTTGTTCTAAAATAACATACAAAGAAAAGAATCTTAATGACTCCACCTGCCGCCACCCTCCCTCTTCTCTTACTGGCTTAGAGATTAGTAGATATTCTGATAATATTGAGAGTATTTTTATAAATGTAGAAATATATCTCCTCCTGCCAAAAGATTAAAGGATGCTTCCAAGAAAAACCGAGATTTAATTATGCTTTCTTTCTCCACAGAATGAGAGCTAATGAACTGAGTGTCTGTACAGTGCAGAAAAACAGGCTTTACCAAAAAATAAAGACTGGTAATGATTTTACAGTTATGGATACTGTGAGCTCCATAAAATGAAAAATACAAAGTATTTTTATTTGGCAAGTTTGTACATTTGAAGGCAGTCTATATTTATGAAAAATTATTTTAGGAGTGAAAACAAAAAGAAATGGATATTTGAAAATGTGATATTGCTAAGAAGATACATATTAAAGACTGCTATGAAGTCCATTAAGAGAGACAGCTTAGTCAAATTATAAATCCATCCATTAAAATTTCTAAGTTATTTTAGGATATTTATAACAATGCTTATAGGGTATATTGAACTGAACTTTGTACAATGGGTCTACTATTTAGCTATTCTAAAGACTGATGAAATATGTAATTAAATTAGTTGAACCACATCTCCTCTCCCCACACAAGTTTCTCAAATATTTGTTTAGCTGCTCTCTCTACTTGGCTCTTCCTAAATCTGGTGTAACCCACATTTTAGCTACTGGTATGACTAACAATGACAATCAGGCATACCCCCAAGGATTTTATATAGACCATAATGCATTTATGTATAAAATACATGGATGAAGGGATACTGTGCTATTGTTCATAACAGAAGCAAAAAAGTTGAGTTTTATATATATATAGATAGATACTCTCTTAATATATATTTCATAATTAATATATATTTATCTATACTTTATTTTTTATATTATTTGCATTTTATTTCACATTACCTATATTTTATGTTAATTATATCTATTCTTATTCAAACAAAATCTGTAGCCTACTCAAAAAATTGTAATTTATCTCATATTTACTCTGTTTTTCTTTTATAAAAATGTCACTAAATATCCAAAACAATCTGCAGATTTAATGCAATCCCTATCAAAATGGCAACAGATTTTTTCACAGAACTAGAACAAACAATCTTAAATGTGTATGGAACCATAAAAAATCCAAAATAGCCAAAGCCACCTTGAAAAAAAAAAGTGAAGCAGGAGGTATAACAATTCCAGACTTTAAGTTGTATTAAAAACTGTAGTGGGTGCCTGGGTGGCTCAGTGGGTTAAAGCCTCTGCCTTCGGCTCGGGTCATGATCTCAGGGTCCTGCTTCCTCCTCTCTCTCTGCCTGCCTCTCTGCCTACTTGTGATGTCTCTCTCTGTCAAATAAATAAATAAAATATTTAAAAAAAAACTGTAGTGATCAAGACAATATGCTAATGGCACAAAAACAGACAGAGATCGATAAAACAGAATGGGAAGCTCATTTATTCAAATAAACCTATAATTACACTAAAGAGCAACATGCAAATGAATTAGGCTGGACCACTTTCTTACACTGTATACAAAAATAAATTCAAAATGGATTGAGGACTTAATATGAGACCTGAAACCAAGAAAGTTCTAGAAGAGAACACAGGCAGTAATTTATCTGACAGTGATCAACATCCTTCTAGACATTTCTCTTGAGGCAAGGAAAACAGGGGCAATAATAAATTATTGGGACTAAATCAAAATAAAAAGGGTTAGCACAGCAAAAGAAACAATCAACAAAACTAAAAGACAACCCACTGAATGGAAGGAGATACTTGAAAATGACATGTCTGATAGAAGGTTAATATCCCAAATACAGAAAGAACTTATACAACTCAACACTCAAAAAATCAAATATTACAATTTAAAAATGGGGAGGAGACATGAACAGACACTTTCTAAAAGAAGCATGCAGATGTCCAACAGACACATGAAAGGATGTTTAACACCGCTTGACATCAGGGGAATGCAAATCAAAACTACAATGAAACATGACCTCATACCTCTCAGAATGGATAAAGACAAAAACTCAAGAAACACCAAGTGTTGGTGAGGGTGTGGAGAAAAAGGAACTTGGGTGGAAAAGAAACTGGTGCAGCCACTTGGAAAAGAGGATGGAGATTCCTTAAAATTTAAAATAGAACCACCTGATGATCCCATATTTGCACTACTGGAAATTTATCCAAAGAATACAAAAACACTAATTCAAAAAGATATATCCATCCTTATGCTTACTGCAGGATTTATAGTAATCAAACAATGGGAGCAGGCCAAGTGGCCATCAACAGATGAATGGATGAAGAAAAGGTGCATATGCATATAGAATGGGATATTATTTAGCCATCAAAAAGAATAAAATCTTACATCTATAACAACATGGATGGATTCAGGGAGTATAATGTAAAGCACAATAAGCCACTCAGAGAAAGACAAACAACCTTATGATTTCACTCATATGTGGAATTTAAGAAACAAATGAACAAAGAAATAAAAAAAGAAAGATAAACCAATAAACAGATTTTATACTACCGAGAACAAAATGATAAATGATTACTAGAAAGGAGATAAGGGGAAATGGGCAAAATAAGTGAAGGGGGCAAGAGTACATTTATCTGGGCCTGGTTGAGGAAGATGGTGGTGGAGCAGGAGCCTCATTTCATCTCATGAACACAACTAGGTAACTATCAAATCATCCTAAATACTCCAGAAATCAACCCGAAGTCTAACAAAACAAATTCCACCACTAAAGGGGAAAAAAGAGCCCACATTGCAGAAGGTAGGAGGGGTGGAGATATGATTTAAGGAAGAAACAGATCTCGGGAGCAGTGGAGGTGAAACAGCTATCTGAAGACTTCTATGGCACACAGGGGGAAATTATTCCCTCTTTTCAGAGTGTTTCTGTGAGGCAGCATTCACAGACACACTTACCCAGGAACAAAGGATCCGTTTGGTGCCCTTTCTCTCTCCTGCCTTTGAGCATAAATACAGAGCCACCTCTGTGGAGGAAGCACAACCCTAAAACTGGCTGCCTAACTCACTTACACCAAGCCCCGCACCCCTGTGCTCTGAGGAGACTGCCCTTCCCAGTCAAGCTTACCTCAGTCCCAGTTCAGCAGAGAGGCCCAGGAGACTAGCACAAGCCCCTGCCCACACCATGTATCCTGACCAGATAGTTCTGCAGGACCTCAGTTCTCACAGAAGTGCTGTCAGGTCTCATTTCACAATTAGATCAGGCACACCTACTTAAAACTCACTATATTCAGGCCAAGGACCAAACACTGTCCATAATAGGCAGAGACAGGCTCTGCAGACATCTGGCCTGAAGGAGAGAGAGCAGCCAAAGCACAAGAGCAGCCTGCATACAGCACACACCAGAGACACTCCCTGAAGTGGCAGGCACTGGACACTATATGATCTCTTCTTCATAAAGTGATTACATTCAGAAGCAGGAAACACAACTGGCTTTTCTAAAACAGAGCAGCAACAGAGATTTAAGATGCAAGCACAGAGGATTTTATCCCAAATGAAAGAACAAGATAAGGCCGCAGCCAGAAATCTAGGCAAAACAGATATAAGTAACATTCTTGATGGTGAATTTAAAGTATCATAAATCTCATTAGGCTCAAAAGAAAAGAAAATATCAGGGAGACTCTTCAAAGAGATGAAAGAGTTAAAAAAAAGTTAATGAGAGATGAGGAATGAAATAAGTAAGACTTGAAACAGGCTTGATGCAATCAATAACAGAGTGGGAGAATCAGACGAATGAATTAATGACCTAGAAGACAAAATAATTGAAAATAATGAAGTTGAACAGAAGAGAGGAAAAAAAAATATGCAACACAAGATCAGACTCACAGACTCAATGACTCCATCAAATGCAATAACACTTGTATTATAGGAGTCCCAGAAGAAGAAGAAAGAAAAGGGTGCAAAAAAATATTTTGCAGGAGAATATAGCAGAAAACTTTCCTAATGTGAGGAAAGAAACAAACATCCAGATCCAAGAGGCACAGAGAACTCCCATCAAAATCAACAAAAGCATGCCAACACCAAGACATTTTGTACTTAAATTTGCAAAATACAGAGATAAGGAAAAAATCCTAAAAGCAACAAGACAGAAGTCTTTAACTTGCAAGGGAAGACCCATACAGCTAGCTGGAGATTTCTCAACAGAAACTTGGCAAGCCAGAAGGGAGTGGCATTATATATTCAAAGTGCTGAATGGGAAAAATCTGAAGCCAAGAATATTCTATCCAACAAGGTTCTTAGTCAGAATAGGAGAAATAAAGAGTTTCCCAAACAAACAAAAACTAAAGGAGCTAAAGGAGTTTGTGAGCACTACATCAGTCCTGCAAAAAATATTAAAGGGGACTCTTCAAGTGGGAAGGAAAAACCAAAAGTGACAAAGACAAGAAAGCATCAGAGAGAATTCCGAGAAACAATGAGAAAACAAATAATAAGATGGCAATAAATAATATCTATCAATAATTACTTTCAATGCAAATGGACTAAACACTTCAATCAAAGACATAGGGTATGAAAATAGATTTTAAAAAACCCAACAATACCAATCTATGTACCTATAAGAGACTCATTTTAGACATAAAGACACCTACAGACTGAAGGTTAGGGCACGGAGAACCATTTATCACACAAATGGATGTCAAAAGAAGACAGGAGTTGCAACACTTACTTCAGACAAACTAGACTTCAAGGACTGCCACAAGAGACAAAGAAAGGTGCAATATCATAATAAAGGTAATAATCCAAGAAGAAATCATAACCATTGTAAATATTTATGCTCCCTACTTAGGAGCATATAAAACAATTAATAGCAAACACAGAGGAACTCACTGGTAATAAAACAATAATAGTAGGGGACTTTAACACACCTAAAGCAATGGACAGATCATCTAAGCAAACAACCAACAAGGAAAGACTTTGAATGACACACTGTACCAGATGGAGTTAACAGATAGATTCAGAACTATAGCAGCAGAATATACATTCTTTTCAAGTGCACATGGAATATCTTCCAGAAGAGGTCACATACTAGGTCACAAATCAAGTCTCAACAAATACAAAAAGACTGAAATCATACCATGCACCTTTTCTTACCACAATGCTAGGAAACTAGAAGTCAAGCACAGAAAATTTGTGGAATGACCACAAATACATAGAGGCTAAACAAAATGCTATTAAACAATGAATGGGTCATCTAAGTAATCAAAGAAGATATTTTTAAAAAGGGATGGAAACAAATGAAAGTGAAAACATAATGGTCTAAAACTTTTTGGAAGCAGTAGAAGTGATCCTAAGAGTGAAAAATATAATAATGCAAGCCTACCTTAAGAAGCAAGAAAAACCTCAAATAAACAACCTAAGCTTACACCTAAAGGAGCTAGAGAAAGAATAACAAATGAAGCCTAAAGCCAGCAGAAGGAAAGAAATAAATATCAGGGCAGAAATAAATAATATAGAAAAAACAAAAACAATAGATCAATGAAACCAGTAGCTGATTATTTGAAAAAATTAATAAAATCGATAAACCTCTAGCCAGATACACCAAAAAGAAAAGAGAAAGAACCAAAATAAATAAAATCACAAATGAAAGGGAGAAATAACAACCAACACTATAAAAATACAAGCAATTATAAGAATATTATGTAAAACTACATGCCTACATAGTGGACAACATGAAAGAAATAGATAAATTCCTATAAATATAAACTACCAATATGTAAAGAGGAAGAAATAAAAACTTGAATAGACCAATAATCAGCAAAGAAACTGAATCAATAATCAAAAAACTCCCAACAAGCTAAAGTCCATTCCCTTCATAGGCAAATTCTACAAAACATTTAGAGTTAATACCTATTCTTCTCAAACTATTCAGAAAAATAGAATAGGAAGAAAAACTTCCAAACTCATTCTATGAGGCCAGCATGACCCTGATACCAAAACCAGAAAAATACTCCACTAAAAAAGGGAACTACAGACCAATATTCCTGATAAATATGGAAACAAAAATTCTCAATAAAATATTAGCAAATGAATCCATCAATACATTAAACAATCATTCACCATGATCAAATGGGATTTATTCCTGGGTTGCAAGAGTAGTACAATATTTGCAAATCAACATGATATACCACATTAATAAAAGAAAGGATAAGAACCATATGATCATTTAAATAGAGAAAAAGCATTTGACAAAGTACAACATCCCTTCATGATAAAAACCCTCAATGAAGTTGCATTTGAGAGACCATATCTTAACATAATAAAGGCCATACACAAAAACCTCCCACAGATATTATCATCTTCAATAGGGAAATTTTGAGAGCTTTCCTCTATGGTCAAGAACAAGAGTGCCGTAACCACGTTATTTAACATAGCACTAGAAGTCCTAGCCTTAGCAATCAGAAAGTAAAAGAAATAAAAGGTAGGGAGTCTGGGTAGCCCAGTATGTCAAGCATCTGCCTTTGGCTCAGGTCATGATTTCAGGGTCCTAGGACTGAGGCCCACAGCTGGCTCCCTGCTCAGGGGGAAGCCTGCTTCTCCCTCTGCCCCACACCTTACCCACCTAGTGCTTGCTCTCTCTCTCTCTCTCTGAAATAAATAAATAAAATCTAAAAAAAAAAGAAATAAAAAAGCATCTAAATTGGCAAGGAAGAAGTCAAACTTCCACTCTTTGCAGATGACATGACACTCTATGTTGAAAATCAAAAGACTCTACCCAAAAATTACTAGAACTGATAAATGAATTCAGTAAAGTAGCAAGGTACATAATCAACATTCTGAAATCTGTTGCATTTCAATATACCAATAATGAAGCAGCAGAAAGAGAAATTAAGGAATCTATCCCATTTACAATTGCACCAAAAACAATAAGATACCTAGGAAGAAACCTAACCAAGAGGTAAGAGACCTATACCCTGAAAACTATAAAACACTGATAAAAGAAATTAAAGAGGACACAAAGAAATCGAAACATACTCCATCCTCATGAATTGGAAGAAGAAATATTATTTTAATGTCTACACCCAAAACAATCTACACATTCAGTTAGCATAAAGTTAATTATGTGGTTTCACTTACCTATGGATCATAAGGACTAGCATGGAGGACATCAAGAGAAGGAAGGGAAAAATGAAGGGGGGGGGATCAGAGGGGAGATAAACCATGAGAAACCTATGGTGTCCAGGAAATAAACTGAATGTTTTAGAAGGGAGAGGAGTGGGAGTATGGGTGACCCTGGTGAGAGGTATTAAGGAGGACATGGATGCATTAGGCACTGGGTGTTATACACAAACAATGACTCATGGAACACCACATCAAAAACTAATGATGTACTGTATGGTGACTAACTTACAATTAGTTAATTAATTAGTTAATTAATTCACATAAAAGTGAAATTATTTTTAAAAAATCAGTCTACACATCCAATACAATCCCTATCAGAATACCAACAGCATTTGGCACAGAACTAGAACAAGCAATCCTAAAATTTGTATGGAGCAATAAAAAACCCCTAATAGTCAAAGCAACATTGAAAAAAAAAAAGCCAAGCTGAAGGCATCACAATGCCAGACTTCAATACAAAGCTGTAGTGACCAAAACACTATGGTGCTGGCACAAAAAATAGACCCACAGATCAACAGAACAGAATAGAAAACTCAGGAACTATTACAACCATAGTACAACTATATGGTCAATTAATTTTCAACAAAGCAGGAAAAAATATCCAATGGGAAAAAGACAATATCTTCAACAGAGGGTGCAGGGGAAAACTGGATAGCAACATGCAAAAGAATGAATTTGGACCACTTCCTTCTATCACACACAAAAATAAACTCAAAATGGTTTAAAGACCTAAATGAGAGATAGGAAACCATAGAAATCACAGAGAAGAACACAGGCAGTAACCTCTTTGACATCAGTCATAGATACTTCTTTCTAGATATATCTTCTGAGGCAAGGGAAACAAAAGCAAAAATAAACTATTGGGCCTTCATCAAAATAAAAACTTCTGCACAGAAAAGGAAACAATCAACAAAACTGAAAAGCAATCTACTGAATAAGAGAAGATAATTTTGTGAATGACATATGTGATAAATGGTTAGTAACAAAAATATACAAATGACTTATAAAACTCAACACCCCCAAAAATGAATAATGCAATTTAAAAATAGGCAGACATGAATAGACAGTTTCCCAAAGAAGACACACAGATGGCCAACAGACACATGAAAAGATGCTCAGTGGCATTGATCATTGGGGAAATACAAATCAAAACTACAATGAGATCTCACTTCACACCTGTTAGAAAGGCTAAAATCAACAATAGAAGAAACTACAGGTGTTGGTGAGGATAAGGTGAAAGGGGAATCCTCTTGCACTGTTGGTGGAAATGCAAATTGGCACAGTCCCTCTGGAAAACAATATGAGGTTCCACAAAACTGTTAAAAATAGAACCACCTACACTACAGTTAAAGGGATACATGCAGCCCAATGTGTATGACAGCATTATCTACAATAGCCAAATTATGGAAAGAGCCTAAGTGTCCATCTACTGATGGATAAAGAAGTGGTGTACACGCACACACACACAAGAATGAAATCTTGGGGTAGCTGAGTGGCTCAGTCAGTTAAATGGAACTCTTGATTTCAGCTCAGGTCATGATCTCAGGATTCTAAGACTGAGTCCCACACCCAGTTTAAGATTCTCTGTCTCCTTCCCCATCTGTCCCTCCCTACCTTAAAAAAAAAAAAAAAAAAAAAAGAGTGAAATCTTGCCATTTGCAATGACATAGATACAGTTACAGAGTGAGTGTATCATGCTAAGTGAAATAAGTCAGTTAGAGAAAGACAAATACCATAATTTCACTTATATGTGGAATTCAAGAAACACAACAAACAAGCACAAGGGAAAAAGAGAGTGAGAGACAAACCGAGAAACAGACTTTTAATTAGAGAGAACAAACTGAAGGTTACCAAAGGGCAAGTGCATGGAGGATGAGTGAAATTGGTGATGGGGATTAAGGAGTGCACTTGTGATGAGCACCAGCTGTTGAATGAAGTGTTAAGGCACTAAAATGTACACCTGAAACTAATAGTACACTGTATGTTAACTAACTGGAACTTAAATAAAATTTTTTTAAAATTACATTGTACCTCATTAGAACTCTTTTTAAAAGGAAAAAAAAAAGAGTCTATTCATCCTGCTTAGCATTAATATATGGAACTGCTGAATCACTATAAGATACACATGAAACTAATATTAGGGGCGCCTGGGTGGCTCAGTTGGTTAAGCCACTGCCTTCGGCTCAGGTCATGATCCCGGAGACCCGGGATCCAGCCCCAGATCAGGCTCCCTGCTCAACAAGAAGCCTGCTTCTCCCTTTCTAACTGTGCTTCTCGCTGTCAAATAAATAAAATCTTAAAAAAAAAAAGAAAAGAAACTAATATTATATGTTAACTACAAAATGGAAAAAAGAAAAATACCATTAAGATCATATACCACATGATTTATTAATGGATCAGAATTCTATTGATAAAGCAGAGTTGGGGCACCTGGTTGACTCAGTCATTAAGCATCTTCCTTGGGCTCAGGCCATGATCCCGGAGTCACCGGATTGAGCCCTGCATTGGGCTCCCTGCTTGGTGGGAAGCCTCCTTCTCCCTTTCTCACTCCCCTCGCTTGTGTTCCCTTTCTAGCTGTGTTTCTCTCTGTCAAATAAATAAATAAAATCTTAAAAACAAAAGAGAGAGAAAAGAGAAAAGAAAAAGCAGAGTTTTCAGCTCAGTTAGACTACTTTATGGATTACAGCAAAAGATCCTAAGCCAAACTCTATGGTATTTGGATGCAGGCAAGACTTATTTCAGGAATTCATAATGACCTTAAGCTCCATTTCTCTAAGATCATCTCATTGTTACCTTCTTCTGCCTGTTAACTAATACTTGTTTTCTATAATGTAGCAAAAATGGAGTCAGCCATTTCCAAATATCATTCTCACAAAAGAGTATTATTTCCATCAAAAGTCTTGACATTCACTTGGATTGCACTGGCTCAAGGCACATGCCTACCCTGATATTAAAAATTACTCTCTTTAGAATACTGAATTTGCTGATAACCATGACCCAGGTAAAATACTGCAACCCTGTATGGAGAGAGTCACTTCAACCAAAACTTCATGAACCCATAAATGAAGACCAGTGCATTTTGGGAATGAAGAGAAAAACATTTATATACAGAAACAGATGACAAAAAATATACTATGGTTATTTCTTTTTCATTTAATTCAAAGCCATAGGAATTAAGATGTTGTGATGAGAGAGGGATTGATGGGCTAGATTTCTTCTTCACTGACTTCTTCCAATGTGACATTTACCTATGTGATATTTAGAATTTTTAGAGCAACCAAAGGTTTTGATCAACATACTGAGTAGGAGAAAATATCTCTGGGTTTTATAACAGTATATAACATGTTTCTAAAGAATTCTCATTGTATTCTTAATTTGTACATGGGCAAAAATTGCATAAGGGGTTGTACTCACAACTAGGTCTCTATCACACACAGAAGGTCATTTAGATATATATAGGTATATCCACATCTCTGAAGCAATGTAGCTCCCTACAAATTTATTTGAAATGTCTGGGATTTTCTACCACAAGCAGTTCATGAATATTAACCATTTAGTGTCTTAGAGTCTAAATTCTGTAGATCAATTTTAATAAGTATTTAAATTTATTTATATATTTATATATAATTATAATTATAATTTATTTATATATTTATATATTAACATATATTAAATTACTATTTGATATTAAATAGGTAAAAATTTTTTCTATTTTAAAAAATGACATGTGTTTGCAAATGATGGTGTTTTAGATTACATGAAACACTGCACCTGTTACAACAAACAGACTAAAAATGAATTTTTGTAGCCTCTCTCTTCTCCACCCTCAGGAAAAAGGTTCTTTTATTTGCTTATTTTTGTTTTTTGTTCATTTTTTGTTTTTGTTTTTGTTTTGTTTTGTTTTGTTTTTACCCCAGAAGTGTCGGTGGGAGCTGGGGAGCTGATTAGTTAGAGTATGATCCCACAGAGCAAGTTGGTTCAACTAATTAATCCTCACCAAGCCCCATTTAGACTTCAGAACTTGGATTTACTTGTGACTCTGGAAAAATAAACTGGTGATGTATGTATACTCTGGGGATCTCTGTAGAGTCACCCAGCAGAGGAAAAAAGGGAGAAAGGTGAAAGTATAAGCACAAGAGGTCATTCCGGGACAGAGAAATGGAGAGAGAAGGAAGGGAGGGAGGGGGAAAGGGAGAGAACAAAAGGAAGGGAAAGAGAGAGGCAGGGAGAGGAGAAGAGGGGAGGGAGAGGGAGAATTCTAATTCCCGAGGCATACAGGCTTTCATTATTCCCCTCAGAGGATCTCAGTGACATTAGACTGCTCCATGAGAGCAAAGGCAAGCCTTTGGAACTTCAGCATAGCTTCAGACCATGGTGTTTCAGGGAGGACTATAAGGCAAGCCATACAGTCAACTTGAAACAACTGAGTATCTGCCAAGAAGCAGAGCTGCTGCCAGGGTAGAGAGTTTGAAATGTGGTTTAACCACACTAAGGAAATACCAGAGAAATGAAATGGCTTAGAAACTGAGAAATAAGTGAAAGATTGTCATGGAAAGGTTTAAAGAAAACTTGTCTTGAAGTGGTACATGGGTTAAAAGATAGAAATACCTCAGCCTTGGTACAACTGTCTATAGACCCTTAAATCTTCCACATGGTAAAAAGTGCCGAAGAAAACCAAGGAAAGCTCCTGAGCTCCTAATAGAGGAGGATAAAATGGCCTTTATTCTGTTGCAATTAGACAAATACCTGTTCAAAGTTATTGTAATATGTATACTTAGACAAAGATTCAGGAGAAATTCTACCAAGTGTTGGGAAGAGATATTTATTTATTTGTACACTGATAGCCAAGCTCTTTGAGAGCTCCTCCGTCTTTGTGACATATCACACTGCCTATTGGAGTTTTTACTATTTGTACAGTTATCCAGGTGGAGGAGGGAAAATTAGAAAGAGAAATTCTAAAAAGCAAATGATACAGTAAAACTATATTTAAAGCACAGCCAGGCTACACATTAGTTTTCTACTGACAAACTTCACACCTTGACACAACGCTTACTTCCTAGCTCACAGTTCTGCAGGTGAGAAGTCTGGGCATGGTGTGACTAGGGTTCCTGCTCAGGGTCTCACACAGGCTGAAGATGAAGGTGCAGGCTGCCATGTTCTCATCTGGAGCATGAAGGCCACATGCAGCCTAAAGACCCAGTTTAGTTCCTTGGGGTTGTTAGACTCAAGTCCCCATTTCCTTGTTGGCTATCAGAGGGAAGCTACTTTTATTTAGAGGTCATGTGATCCCCTCCTCTTCAGAACCAGCAACAGAGTTTCTCCTGCACATGGAATTCCTCTCTCTGAGAAAATCTGTCACTGGGAAAAGCCCAGGTCCTTTTAAGAGCTCATGTGATGCAGTCAGTCTAAGACAGGGTGTCCCCCCTTTTTAAAGCCAATGAATTTGGGATCTTAATTACACCTGAAAGCCCCATTCACAGAAGCACCCAGCTTAGAGTTTAATTGACTGGGAGAAGGTATATATCCACCTAGGGCTGGGAGTCTTAAGAGCCATCAGAATTCTGTCTACCATAAACACACAGTGCTATTTAGGCATATGGAAGTGTGATGGATTATCTAAAAAGGATACAGTCTGGGAAATTCTAAGATCTCCCACTTGAGTTAGGAAACGTCTCAGTAGAGCTGACTTATCTTCCAATGGGATTGCCTTGCATTTTTGACTTAGCTTTTGATGAACCTTGTATCTTTCCCAACTGCAGTGCTTGTCTAGTAAGTACACTTTGTGAACATGTGCCACCACGTGGAGAAAGAGACAAGTAATCAAAAATGGGACATACCAGTAAGACCTAGACTGGCTCAGAACATTAGTGATCTTGTCCATGTCCACATAATTGCTATGATCATGGTTTGCTAAGTTTCTGATATATGTCTTAAGATTCAACATGCGCAGTTAACTAGTAATTACGCAACAAAGGGAGAATTCTCTCATTCGCCTCTCTTTTAGGCCCCGGGGAAGGCCGAAGCTGAGCTTCTAGAGTTTTTATTCAGAGATGTCCCATCACTTAAAGGAATGGAAAAATTTACTAACAGACACATTATAGGAGTATGGCAATTATCTGCATAAGTGGTATTTTCACTTATAAAAGTAGTACTCGACTGAGTTAATTCCAGACATTTCAGAGAGGGTTCAAGAAGGACGGTAGGTCTGAGATTGATGTCAAAAATCCCTGGAGGAAGTGGTTTTCTATTATTATTACCTCATTTAAACCTCAGAAATTTGGTAGCATTTTAAATCAATATTTGACAAATGAGAAAACTAAGCTGTGTGGCGTTCAGCAATTTAGACAACATTTTTAAGCCTCAGTCTTCACTGTGTTAAATGATTATAATAGTAATACTTATCACAAACAGTGTACTTTTGATTTACTTTTGTTTTTATCACTAGCCTGGGAGGTTGGCTGAAGCTGCTGAATAAATAGCTGTTGAATTAAGGAATCAATGAATTAATAAGAAACAGAGGGGAAAGGGAATAATTAGTTACTACTTACCGAGCCAGTGCTCACGTAAGGGACAAATTTGTCAAGTTAGAAGACTGTTTTCTCAACGCTGCGATTTCCTTGAATAATTTCTTTACCATATCTACACATCACTAGCCCTATGTAATGTATCCAGTGCTCTTTTCTTACCTCTTGTCTATCAATACGTATTCGAAGTGTAGTTTCTGCTGTCAGTCATTTGCATCTCAGTATGGAGGAAAGGCAGTATGTATGTACAGTTTTGTTTATTTACCAGTAATTTCACTTTCTGTTGCAACTTGTGTTCACATGATGAAATATTGTTATTTAAAATTGATTTAGAAGAACATTAACGTGAAAATCATGTTTAGTTTAGTTTATTTATTTATTTTTTAAAAAGATTTTATTGATTTATTTGCAGAGAGAAACTCAGCTAGAGAGGGAACACAAGCAGGGGGAGTGAGAGAGGGAGAAGCAGTCTTCCCACCAGGCAGGGAGCCCGATGCAGGGCTCCATCTTGGGACTCCAGGATCATGACCTGAACCAAAGGCAGACGCTTAGTGACTGACCCACCCAGGTGCCCCTCTAAGGCATAACGTTAAAACATTTTAGGTAATAGCTTCTTAAATCCTCACAAACTATAAGGTGGTTACTACAAGGCACACTTTTGCAGATAAGGAAGTTGAAACATATAGAAATTAATTTTAAGTAACTGGATGAGTGTATTACGTCAATTAACTGAGAATATGAAACTGGAGAGCTTGGTTTTATTGAATGTTATAATATACTGTCTTCCACAAAGAGCAGCATTCAGCAAGTACAAATATAAATATAGTTAAGAAGAAAAGGGGCGCCTGGGTGGCTCAGTTGGTTAAGCGACTGCCTTCGGCTCAGGTCATGATCCCGGAGACCCAGGATCGAGTCCCGCATCGGGCTCTCTGCTCGGCGGGAAGCCTGCTTCTCCCTCTCTCACTCCCCCTGCTTGTGTTCCCTCTCTAGCTATGTTTCTGTCTGTCAAATAAATAAAAATCTTAAAAAAAAAAAAAAAAAAAAAAGAAGAAAATTTCCCTCACATCTTGAAGTGTGCAATTCCCTTTGCCGAATGCTACGATCGCAATCAGTTGGTTGCATCCTTCCAGAGACAGCCTATCCACACAAGCATACAAAAATCAAAATGGTTGTACATGAGACAGCCCAGTTTAGAAGTAATAACATGCATCTTCCTATATCTTGCCCCCCACCAAAAAAAAAAAAAGTCCTGGGGATGTAAATATACTAATTTGGGGTCCTGGGACTCATGGTAGTATATAAAATGTATATTGAGTCATGAAACTAAAGAAATATTTCACTCCTCTGCTTTACGATTTCTTTTCAAGAACTGACAGGTCTGAGATTTTACCATACTTTCAAACTAGCTAGTTGGCCAGTTTTATGTGCTTTGGCAGAAAACATGAGACTTCAAGATTAGAAGCGAAGGACTCCATTATCCATGGCTTTATTCTGATGTCCGTTCCCCTTCTCCCCAGTTTCCAAGGGGCCAAAGTGAAAGAGCCCACATGGATGCAGCAAGACCATAGGTTTGCATCACAGCTAAGAAACAGCAAACTACAAAAGTTGGATATTCATCCTTTCCGATGGAGGCTCCATTGTATATATGTACCACATCTTCTTTATCCATTCATGTGTTGAAGGGCACCTTGGCTCTTTCCACAGTTTGGCAATTGTGGCCATTGCTGCTATGAACATTGGGGTACATATGGCCCTTCTTTTCACTACATCTGTATCTTTGGGGTAAAGTCAAGTATCACATGGTTTCACTTACTTGTGGTGCATAAGGGGTAATACAGAGGACAGTAGGAGAAGGAAAGTAAATGGGAAGTAGGGTAATTCAGGGAGAGAAATGAAACATGAGAGACTTCAGACACAGAAACAAATTGAGGGACTTGGTGGGAGGGGGTGGGAGGATGGGAGAGCCTGGTGGTGGTTACTGAGGGCAAGGACTGCATGGAGCACTGGGTGTGGGGCATGGGCAATGAATCTTGGAACACTGAAAAAATAAATTTCAAGTCAAAAAAAAAAAAGAAATAGCAAACTAAGGGAATGCAGAGATTTTATGATGGGCTATAAGCAAACTGACGTTTGCTCTGGAAGACACATTCTCTAAATCTTCCAAGGTTATTCTATACACAGACGTGATCTTGCAATCATAGTCCAGAGCCAAAGAGCAGTTAGTGCTTTAGCTTACAAGGTAAACACATCATGAAGACCTATCACCCAACCTAAAAAGTCGTGGAACTTTGGCATGTTTCTTAAGCTTTCTGAGCCTGCTTCCCTAATCTGTAAAATAATAGCATTAGTCATTTATTTGTCTAAAGATGGGATATAACAATATACTTTATATCACATTGTGAATTACAAAGTACTCTAAACAAATACTACAGCTGTTATTCCTCTCATCCCTGAGATCACACAGATAAGCACTTTCCTATGGTCAACAAGTACATGACCAGTTGGACAGATATTAACTTTGGCAGGATGCTAGGACAGGTTCACCTGGGGCATAGTACAGTTTAAGTCTGAGTGATGGATTTAGGATTGTGTGGGGGTCCAGCCCAAGGACAGTTATAATAAAATCCAATGAATGACAAGGAAAGATGTTAACTCATGATTAGATAAATAAATCTAACTCCTAAAAGGACATATTTTTCTCCTGATAAATTCCTATGTATTTTAAGTATTTGATTATATGGTTCATATCAGTTACAATGATATGAAAAACCACTTATCTAGCAGATGGAGACATAAAGATGACTTATATAAATAAAAACACTCAGTTGATCTTATCCCTGCATAAAAGAAGGCTCTGACTAATAACTTTAAAAATCTGATCTTGTGTAAGAAACATTGCTTAATTATTCTAATTTATTAATTAGACATCATTTTTATTTAATACATTGTTGCACGTATTTGTTTAATTTTCTTTCTATGCCTTCATTTAACAGAGTTGTTATTTTTAGTGTCCATCTTTAAATATTTAAAATTCTTTCTTAAAGAAACTTATTAATCAAATAAGATTTTATTAAGTTATATCTTGAAATTACATGTCTCTCTGGACTTATCTCCCTATGGAAGAAATAAAAAAAATAAATTTGATTTATCCATTTACCAAATGAAAGAGGTATATAGACACTTTTCTCTATTGATATATAAAGCAGTTACATTTCTTCCTCTATTCCTATTTTATCTTTTGAAGGAAGATAGTAAAATTTTTCTTGAATTATAATAAATACCATATTTTATAAAATTCCCAGAAGCTTTTTAAAAATGAAACTGACTTTAAAAGCTTTCAGTTGTCCCCTCCTCCCACACCCCAGAGGAAGCACTAACAATACTCAAATGTATTAATCATATTTAGAACACAAGAAATAGGATTAAAATACAACCATGTTGGAAAAAACTATCGTATAGAGAAAAAACATGTAATTCTTTATTCAGTCTATAAGGCCATCAGACACAAGGTTAAGTTGTGAAGAATGTGAAGCAAAAAGCAAAAAGGAGTTGTGTGTGTGTGAGTTCCATTTCAGAGAGAAGAGAGTAACTGATTAAAATAAAATAAAATGGAGCAGTACCATTTTTTTTCTATTTCATATCTTTTTTTTAAAAATATATTTATTTATTTATTTATTTGACACAGAGAAACACAGCTAGAGAGGGAACACAAGCAGGGGGAGTGAGAGAGGGAGAAGCAGGCCTCCTGATGAGCAGGGAGCCCAATGTGGGGCTCAATCCCTGGTCTCTGGGATCATGACCTGAGCCAAAGACAGGGGGTCAGTAAGTAATGTGTCTGTCTTTGGCCACCCAGGTGCCCCTATTTCATGTCTTTTTATTGGGAAATGCAACACATGTAAAAAAATAATGTAATTATAAGTACAGTTTAAGCAATACTAAATAACCACCTGCATAATTCTAATTTCATAAAATAGAATTTTGCCAGTATCAAAGATGCCTGAATGACCCCCTTAATAAAATTTAATCACTTCCCAAGAGTTAAGTTCCACTCTTGAATATTTTTTTAATCATTTCCTTGCCTTTCTGTAATGGTATTATGTACCCTTATAAATTATTAAATATAGGGGCACCTGGATGGCTCAGTTTTGGACGTCTGCCTTCGGCTCAGGTCAGGATCCCAGAGTCCCAGGATTGAGCCCCGCATCCAGCTCCCTGTTCAGTGGGAAGCCTGGTTGTCCCTCTCTCACTCCCCCTGCTTGTGTTCCCTCTCTAGCACTGTTTCTGTCAAATAAATAAAAAAATAACAAATAAAAACATTATTAAATATATTATTATGTATCCCTTAAATTCTATTATTTGCCCCTAGTTTTATTTTTTACTTTTAATGAACAGGAGTATTCTGCACATATTCTTTTGTGACTTATTTCATTCTATAGCATGTTTTTAAAATTTATCCACGTTGATGCATTTAGTTTTTGTTATTATTTTCACCATTGAATGTTAATTCTAGGTGTGATTATAAAGCAACTTATTTATGCGGTGCCTGGGTGGTGCCTTTGGCTATGTCTCTGACTCTTGGTTTCAGCTCAAGTCTCTTCTCAGCATTGTGAGATGAGCCCTGTGTAGGGCTCCATGCTCAGCCTGGAGTCCTCTTGGTTTCTCTCTCTCCCTCTCCCTTTGCCCCTCCCCCATTCTCTCTCTCTAAAATAGTCTTTATAAATAAAGTCATTAACTTACATATTATATTGATGATGTGCATTTGCGAATGTCAGACTTTTTTATTACAAACATTGCTGCAGCTCTTATATATGACTCCTGGAGCACATATGCAGTAATCCAGTCTTATGTTTTAACAGGTGTATATCTAAGAGTGGAACTGCTTGTCCATAATGTATGCAAATCTTCATCTTTAAATAGTATCGCCAGTTTTCCAAAATGCTTGTACTCAATTTTAATACCACCAGCAGCAGATACCATTTTCTTTCTCCCTATCCTTGCCCACTTGACATTTTTTGCCAGTCTCTGTGTGTGCATGTGTATGTGTTTACATGAACTCAATATTATAACTTTTTAAAAAGGAATTTGTATACTTATTTGAGAGAAAACAAGCAAAAGGGCAGAAGCAGAAGGAGTAGCAGAGGGAGAGGGAAAAGCAGGCTTCCTATTGAGCAGGCATCCCAGTGCTAGGTTTGAACCCAGGACCAGAGCCAAAGACACACACATTACTGACTGAGCCACTCAGGTGCCCGTAAACATTGTAACTTGTGATTGAAATATCTATTTTTCTGATTATTAATGAAGGATAATGCTTTTTGATGATCACGGATCCTGAGTATTTCCTATCATATGTATTTTAATTAATTTTATCAATTGCCCCATCTTGTTCTTTGAGTTTTTCATATTGATTCAAAAGTATTCTTTTTATATCCTAGATACTAATCTTTTACTGATTATATATGTTGTAATTCTCTCTTCCCATATCACAGTTTGTTTTTTCCCATTCTTAATTTTTATAAACTGGAAGGATTAGTTTAATTTAGACAGCTTTATCAATCCATTTCATTACTATCTTCATTTTTTGTAACCTAAGAAATTCTCCCCTATTCCCAAAGTAGATCAATAAAATCTATGTTGCTTTCTAAAAGTTTCCATTTTTGCTTTTCACACTTAGATCTTTAAGCAGTCTGGACAGTATTGTTGTTTATATGTGAAGCAAGAATCCAATCTTTCCACACCTCCCCTTATGGCTAACCAATCATCTCTGTATCACTAATTGAAAATTCCATTACTTCAGGTACCAACCTATACAGCCATTATTTTCATAAATTAAATATTGAAAAATGTTTGTTTCTGGAATGTGCTTTTTTCATTGGTCACTTTTCCTATCTCATAGGCCTTATGCTGAAATCTCAGCACTCCAGTAAAAGTGATACAAAAAGTTTAACCAGTGGTAGGAAGCACCATATACAAAATAATTAATTGAGTTTTTTAACTGATACAAATATCTGGGAAACATTCATGGAAATTGATACAAGGTTATGGGATCTGACAAAAGGAATAAAGTGGGATCAAGACACAAGAACTACCTTTACCTAGGAAAAGAGTAAACCAAAAGCAATACCACATTTTTTAGAGGGACTGTAGATGTTAGTGTCACCATAAAGGATGGGACAGTTGTAGGAGTGGTGATTCCCATGACCTCCCCAATCAAATCACCTATCCAGTCTGTGCAGAAGACAGGTGGATCTTGGAGATGACAGTGGATTACTGTCAACTTCACTACATGATGACTCCTATTGCAGCTGCCGTACTAAATGTGGTTTCAATGATGAAGCAAACTAACATGTTGTCTAATATCTGGCATGCAGCTATTGATGATAGGAGTTGATACAGAAAACTTACTTGACAAAATTCAGCAAACAACCATTTATTCTAATTATATAAACACATTTCCAGCAAATTAGGAGAAGGGAACTTCCTCAATCTGATAAAGAACATCTATAAAACAACTATAAATAACATCATATGTAGTGATGAAAGACAATGTTTTCCCCTAAAATGGAGAAAACAAACAAAACGATGATGCCTTGGACTCTTCAAAGTAAATGGAAAGTTATAACCAGAGCAATAAGGCAAGGAAAAGAAAGAAAATACATGTGAACAGGAAAGGGAGAAATACATCTGTTCCTTAGCTCTTATTGTGGATGACGTGATTGACTGTCAATGTAGAAAGATAACAAGGAATAAACAAACAGACAACCACAAAAAACACTTCCAGAACCAGTAAGTGATTTCAACAAGGTACAGGTTTAAAAACTTTACACACACACACGCACACACACACGCACACACACACACACACACACACACACACACTCTTCTACTATACCAGTAATACACATGTGGAAACCAAAATTAAACCCACAAAACCATTTATAATGTCTCCAAAAAAGTAAAATACTGACTTACAAATCTAATAAAACACATAAGGGAACCATACACTATAAATCACAAAACACTGATGAAAGAAATAAAAAAAGATCAAAATAAATGGGGGCACATAATAAGTAAATGGATAGGAAAACTCAGTATAGTAAAGATGTCAGTCTTCTTCAACATGGATATATAAGTTTAATACAAGGCCTATCAAAATCCCTGCAAGATTTCTTCTATGGACAAGCAAGCTTATTTTACAAATTATACACAAAGTTAAAAGAACTAGAATAGTTAAAACAAATTTTAGAAAGAATATTAAATCGGGGAAATCTTTCTACCTAATGTAAAAACTTACTATATAGCTACAGCAATTGAAATAGTGTGAAACTGGCAGAGAAATAGACATACAGATCAACGGAAGAGAAAAGAGAACTTGATTTATAATAATTTTATGTTTAAATACTAAAACATAAAATTACAAAAATTTTAGAAGAAATCATAGAAGAATCCTTTGAATCCCACAGCTAGGTGAAGAGTTCTTAGACATGATACCAAAAGGATAATTAACAGAAGACAAAAAATGAACAAACGAGACTTTAACAGAACTAAAAACTCCTGGGTACTATAAAAGATCCTATTTGACAGGGATTTAAATCAAGCCAAAAATTAGGTAAAAAATATGAAAACTACATAACTACCATAAATGTTTTCTATCTAGAATATATGAAGAACTCTTCAAATTCAACAGAATAAGCAGCTATGCACTAGAAAGCAAATAAAAAATACGAACACAATAGGAATACAAAATAAGTGCATGAAAAGATCTTCAACACCATTAGCCATTAGAAAAATGCAAATATAGCCACAATGATATATCATTACCCATCTATTAGAAAAGACAAAATTAAAAAAAAAACAGCGATAATATTAATGCAGGTAGAGATGGAGAGATACTTGAGCTTTCTTACATTGCTGATGAGAATGTCTGAGGTACAGCCACTCAAAAAAAAAGGGCTTGGTAGTTTCTTACAAATCTAAACATGCATTGACTCTATGAGTCAACAATCATATTCTTGGGCACTTATCACAGAGAAGTGAAAACTTATATTCATACAGTACATACATACATATTTCCACCTAAATGTTCATAGTAGCTTTACTTAGAATAGAAAAATTCCAAAAACAACCCAAATATCCTACTTTTGATGAACCTATGAGCAAACTGATGTATCCATACAATAGAATGCCCCTCACCAATAAAAAGGATGAAGTATTGAATACATCTAACAATTTGAATAGACCTTGCGAACATTATTCTTTTTTTTAAGATTTTATTTATTTATTTGACAGAGAGAAACACAGCAAGAGAAGAAACACAAGCAGGGGGAGTGAGAGAGGGAGGAGCAGTCTTCTTGCCGAACAGGGAGCCTGATGTGGGGCTGGATCCCGGAACTCCAGGATCATGACCTGAGCTGAAGGCAGATGCTTAATGACTGTGCCCTCCAGGGGCCCTGAGAGAACATTATTCTTAATGTAAATTCTCAGTCTGAAAATGTTCACATTGTATTGCTCCATTCATATGACATTCTTTTTATTAAAAGATTTTATTTATTTATTTGACAGAGAAAAACACAGGTAGAGAGGGAACAAGCAGGGGAGTGAGAGAGGGAGAAGCAAGATTCCCGCCAAGCAGGGAGCCCAATGCGGGGCTCGATCCTGGGACTCCAGGATCATGACCTGAGCCAAAGGCAGACGCTTAATGACTGAGCCACCCAGCCACCCCTCATATGGCATTCTTGAAATAAGAAAAATATGAAGATGGAGAACTTTCCAGTGGTTGCCAGAGAATAGGTAGCGCATATGTGGTGTTGTTGAGAATACAAATAGAAAGACATGGCAAGCTGGAATTGTTTCTGGTGATGGGACTCT
Source organism: Spilogale gracilis (assembly GCA_004023965.1). Lineage (NCBI taxonomy): Eukaryota > Metazoa > Chordata > Mammalia > Carnivora > Mephitidae > Spilogale > Spilogale gracilis. The sequence continues at coordinate 56,066 of PITA01012003.1, forward strand.
TCTGTATCTTGATTTTGGTGGCAGTTACCATATACTTGACAAAACTGCACAGCTCTTTATATTTCCACAAATAAACACAGATTTGAAAATAGTTAAAAGACTATGGTCTAATTAATAGAAACATGTCGTTTCCTGGTTTTAAAATTATACTACAGCTGTGCAAGATGTCACTCTTGAGGAAAAGTGGGTGAAGAGGGTACAGTACTCTATACTGTTTTGCAACTTCTTTCGAGTCTATATTTCAAAAATAAAAAGTTTTTCCCCCCAGTATTTATTCTGGAATTATTTTTAATTATGAATGCTTGGGCATATGTGTGTGTGTATGTGTTTGTGTACCTCGGAGAAAGTTATTAATATTAAATATTATCAAATCTTGTTATCCCTTTAGCTTACAGAGATTGTTCATAGTGTATGTGTATACACCCAGCGTATGCACACACATGGAGGTGTTCTTGTGTATGCATTCATTTATATATACTTAGAATCCAACATCTGGTCTCTAGCAGAACTACATGAAAACTAGCATCCATTTATTTATGTTTGCAAATTAAGTTAGCTCCATTAATCTAAATTATGCCTTTGTCACTGAACTCCATGCTCTGTATAACTTCCAACTCATAAAATTAAATACCGTGATTAAAAAAAACAAAACAAAACGTAAATCCCTTAAGTTCATTTGCAGGTGGTATGACTACGGCAAGGTATTCTGTACCACTCACAAAATCCTGTCTTCCCTTGTCTTTAGATTGTTGGTATAGTTGGAAAGAAACAAACCTTTTTATGCACTTAGATATCTGAATAGGGATAGTATTTGAGGAGAAAATCCCTGTGCACATACTCCAATACATACAAATGGCTGAAACGAGTTTTCTGCCAAGAACGGAGATTTGAGGGAAAAAGAATTCAGAAAAGGACAGGCAGGAGGCTCCAGAAGGAGGAAAGAAGAGAGAAGTGGTGAAGACAGATGGTGCTGAAGTGATAAAGCTCTTTATAGTGGAAAGCTGAGGGCGGCTTCCACCTCCCCAGTGGCTGGGCATGAGGTTCAGCTCTGTTGGGTCATGAACTGGTTTAAGTGTCAGGCCATTTAGAATCAAAACCCAAAACCCATAAAGAGGCTGAAAAATCACTGATATGTAAACACAGGGAGATAATGCTTACCAGCTCCTTTTCTATAAAGTCGGGGGAATTCTTTGATAATTTATTTATAAAAACTGGTAAGTCCTCAAGCATCAGGAGAACAACATTACACTGCCTACTTAAAATGGACACCATTCACTCCAGGGTTGTGGCTTTGCTGGGTAGAATATGGGACCAGGGCAAACTGGGCAAATTGAAAGAGGTAAGAGATCCAGTTCCCGATGAACCACCTACTCTCCTTTTCTTCCACAAAGCCATCAACCTTCTTCTCCATGAATACAGAAGAAATAGGGAAAGCATATTGATTTGATGTAGTGCCAATTCTTGGCTTGCCTGGGGGCATCTACGTGTCTGTGTCTGACCCAGGTGGCATATGTTCTAAATTTGTATGCAAACAGACTGACAAGCAAGCAAATACACGGAGTTTTCCCAACTGAAAACACTGTCACGAGCGCAAAACCTCTCCTGAAAATGAAGATTTGGGATTTCACCCCCTCACCCTTAGGAGGCTTCCCTACTTTAGGTCTAGCTGTGCTGCCCAGTGCTGGCACAGAAATATGTGGCAGGTATATACAAAACATTTCTATCAGTTTAGAATTTGGTAGTCTTCTTTATCACACTGGAAACATGCCACATGGCAAGCACGCAGAGTGCTTATACAACAGAATTCTTTCCGACCTTCCCTCTTCCCTCAGTGTAAGATTACATTCATTTATTTGCTTTTAAAAATCCATGTAATTCTGTTCGCTGGAAGTTGGCAAGACATTCCAACATGCAGAGCACAGATAAGTAAGAGTTTCAGGCCAACTGTTGATGGCTTAATCCATTTTTTTGTTAGAGAAAAGAGAATCCATTTTTTTGTTTCTTCACAGAAAACCATACATATTCGTGTATGATAATAATTCATTCTTTTACTGAAGACTGTTGTGAATAATGTTCAAGAAATATTTTTAGGGGTGCCTGGGTGGCTCAGTTGGTTAAGCCAATTCCTTCAGTTCAGGTCATAATCCTGGAGTCCCGGGATCGAGTCCTGCATCGGGCTCCCAGCTCCAGGGGGAGTCTGCTTCTCCCTCTGACCTTCTCCCTTCTCATGCTCTCTCTCACTCACTCTCTCTATAAATAAATAAATAAAAGTTTTTTAAGAAGAAATATTTTTATATTCAGTGCCTGGGACTTCAATGTTTTCCTTGGTTGCAATTTATTCTTCAGAAATTATATACATATATACATAACTATATTAAGATATTATATACCTATAATATCTTAATGAAAGAGATGATATACATTTATGATATAATTGGGAAGAAAATGCAGGCTGAGAATAAAATGTGTTTCCTATTTTTCTGCTAGCTTGAAAATATTCTTAAGAATGAATTTATTGGGTCACATGGGTGGCTCAGTTGGTTAAGCAACTGCCTTCAGCTCAGGTCATGATCCCAGAGACCCAGGATTGAGCCCCACATCGGGCTCCCTGCTCGGCGAGAAGCCTGCTTCTCTCTCTCTCACTCCCCTTGCTTGTGTTCCCTCTCTAGCTGTGTTTCTCTCTGTCAAACAAATAAAATCTTAAAAAAAAAAAAAAAAAAAGAATGAACTTATTTATTTTCTTTTGGTGGTTAAAGTTTCAACTACTACTTCAAAATACCTCTAAGAGCATAGCTAGATATTACTAACCAGTCATTTCTTTATCTATTCATTCCACAAATATTTATTGCTCAGATATTGAGTGCTCTCCGAAATCCTGGGTAGAAACACAAAGTCCTCATGCAATACATGATCTAGTAAAGAAGAAAGGCAATAGATAACCACAAAAGTCTATGTAATTATGGTATAATAACTGTAGTGTGATAACTGCTTGTAAAAAGCAGAGGCAATTTGGTTGGACATTACAGCAGCTACCCTGTGTCTTATTTCAAACTCTCCACATTCCGTTACAATTAGAATTTGGCTTCTTAGGTAGGCCTGTCTATAGGGAAATAACATGTTTCCTTATAAACTGAAGATCCAGTCCTTTGAGAGTTTTATTACAGATTATTAAAATCATAAATTGATATTTGTGTTATGAAAAAATCAGGAATCTTACTCTAACATGTATAATCATAAGTGGGAGAGGTAGTCATACTCTGATGGGACTGAATCCCCATTTCTCTATACAGCTTTCTGGAGCACAGTCTAGTACAAGGCAGTAATGAAGAATAAAATAAGCTTGCCTGTAAATTCTGCAAGTAGATAGATTTAAAAACAACTAGGATGCCATTAAGATAGGATATTACTTAATTGTCTTTAGTATATAAAGGCAGTTATATGTCATACAAATATTTGAGCTCCAAAAATATATAGTCATATATTACCAGTTCGATATATTGGAAGCCACAGTTTCATTAAGTGCCCACAAGTGAATTTTCTCTGCCAATCACATTAATCTACTAAGATCATATGAAGTGTGTATTGCCTGTAGATATCAAGTTGAAACTCTGAAAAGTTGTTTGGGCTTATTCAGATTTTGCTGGCATATGTAATAAAATAATTAAAATGTCACTGCATTACTTCTAAATCTTTCTTTCTAAGGCTTGTTATTTTGGCATATTATTTTGGCAAATTTCACTTATTGATTAGCATCATTTTAGGAATCATTTTCCAACAATGGCACCAAACTTGTAATAAATACCAGTGTTCCTAGGTGCATGCCATTCTGAATTCCTTTAGCATATACTGCCACAAATTTTGATTAAATCTGACCTACTGTATCTACCTAACTAGAACCCTGTGACTATATTTCCATTAAATAAATGTATTTGAAAAGTATAAATCTGACCCAATTTAAAATATACTTCCTTTTTCAACAATATGAAGAATTACTTGATAGTTGCTTTTAAGGTCTTAGATGTGTTTTTGTTATATATTTTACTTATAGCTGAATGATGTGTGAAGAAGTTGAGGTCTAGACATAATAAAAGCCTGACCCACATCTACTTAGTAGCTGACCAGTACTACCATTGGGATATAATCAAATGTTCCTGGATTCTAGCTCACCGTAGTTCTTTAAACCCTGCTGTAAAACATTAGAATTAATCATGCTTAAGAATTATATATTTTGTGATCCACCAGCTTCACTTCGTTTATATTCCAACCACAAATATCACATAAACATCACAAGAATATGGCAAATTATTCTGATTTTAAGATACTTCTCTGTTTTCTTGTAAAATTGCACAGTTTTGTTTCTTTCTTAAAAGAAATTATTTTATTTGTGGATTCTTCCAGAAGGGAATAGATGCAGTTGTTTTCCTGCTGCCAGAGTAGCCCATCAAAACATATCTGTTCCAAATGGAACATATTATATATTCAAAAATTCAAGTTAAATCTCAAATAAAGGTTAATTATTTATGTGTCATCCCTTGTGCAAGAAGGGATGATTTTTGCTTAAAACACATATTTAATATTCTATGAATTATTTAGATATGCAAGTCTTGTAGGAATTGGAAAGCTATCCTATTTGTTCATTATTAAAGTAAAAATATTCTAAGTGTTTCCCCCCAAATTAGAATCCACTTTGTTCTTTTTAGTAATTGAGTTTGAGATTTAGATTCTATATTTATTTTACTTTCTAAAAGGAAGTATGTTCACTATTGATTTAGTATAGAGTTTGGTTTTTTTGTTGTTGTTTTTGCATTATGAGCTAATGTAAGTTTACATTTTTTAAATTCAATTTGATTAATAGTAAACTCTTAAAGTGTCTGTGCATGATAAATCATTTTTTTAAAGATTTCAAAAAAAAAGTAAAGGAAAAAATCTTTACAGGAAACTGGCCTCAAATACACTGTGGATCTTCAGTTTAACAAAGAAAGAAGTCATAAAAAAATACACAACAAAAAGACATCAGAAAGAAAAAGTAAATATTTTCTGAATAAAACCTGAAAGAATATTTATTATCCCTAGATACTTTAGTTGCTTTTCCAAGGCTGGAAGTATGATTACAAGAGTATTTATGTGGGCTCCTCAGATTTTTAGTGTTAGATCATTCTTTTTTTAAAAATTTTTAAAAAATATTTTATTTATTTCTTTGACAGAGAAAGAGATCACACGTAGGCAGAGAGGCAGGCAGAGAGATAGGAGGAAGCAGGCTCCCTACTGAACAGAGAGCCCAATGTGGGACTCGATCCCAGGACCCTGAGATCATGACCTGAGCTGAAGGCAGAGGCTTTAACCCACTAAGCCACCCAGGCATCCATGTTAGATCATTCTTAAATATTTTGGTTGATTATTAGTTTTAAAACTACCCTTGAAAACGAATTTTACCATCTATGTTTTATTAACTTATGTATTACTAAATTAAATTACATACTTACATATTTATTATATTTATTAATTAATCAGCCAATTGAATGCAAATTACTTTTGAATAGTGATTGTCTTATTCTTTTAGAGGCTTTCAGTGCTTATGAAAGTGACAGGTACAATGTAGATATTCAATTAACTAATTGCTTGGGTTTGAAAAAATCTTTTGAATAATGTTTTAAGAGAAGTTCTAGGTTTACGAAGTTGAGAGGAAGGTGTAGAGTTTTCCAGGATACTCCCTGCCACCACAAAGGCACAGCCTCCCCTTCCATCAGCATCACTTACCAGAAAGATACAATTTTTTTTTTTTTTTACCAAGGTGAAACCTATTATGGACAACTCATAACCACCCCAAGTCAACAGTTTACCCACAGGTTCACTTTTAGTATTGTACATCCTATGGGTTTGGAGAAATGCAAACATTACATGTATCTATCATTATATCACATAGTTCCAATGCCCTAAAAATTTTACAGTTTTACAATTGAATATTTAGTTGTGCTAGCACTGTTTGTTGAAAAGATTATCTTTACTCAATTGTATTGCCTGTCCTCCTTTGTCAAAGATGAGTTAACTATATTTATGGGAATCTATTTCCGAGATCTTTATTCTGTACCATTGGTCAACTTATCTATTCTCTTAGCAAAACCACACTCTCTTGAACACTGTGTAGCGTAAATAAATCTTGTTGTCAAGCAGTGTCAGTAATCTCTTCAATGTTATGTTGGTTATGCTAAGCCTCTTGTCTCCCCACATAAAGTTTAGAATCAGTTTGTTGATATCCATAAAATAACTTGGGAGTTAGATTGAGATGGCATGGAATCTATAGCTCTAATTGGTGAGAACTGAGATTTTGATGATACTGAGTCTTCCTATCCTAGAACATGAAACATTGCTGCATTTATTTCTTCTTTGATTTTTGTTCATCAGTTTCATAGTATTCCTAACATAAATCTTACACATATTTTTTAGGTTTATACTTAAATATTACATTTTTATGCCAATGTAAATGGTATTTTAATTTTTATTTTCACTTGCTCATTGTTGGCATATAGGAAAACAAGTGAATTTTGTATATTAACCTGGTATCTTGCAATCCTGCTATAATTTATTAGTTCCAAAAGGTTTTTTGTTGATTCTTTTGGATTTTCTATGTATACAATCATGTCATATGCAAACAGTTTTATGTTTTCTTCTCCCAATCTGTGTATTTTTCTTTTCTTTTCTTGCTTTATTCTTTTAGCAAAGACTCAGTATTATATTCAAATGGAGCAGCCAAACGGGATATCCTTGCCTTATATCTGATCTTCATGAAAAGTTTTGTGTCTCTCACTATTAAGTATAATATTAGCTGCAGTTGGTTTGTATATAGTCTTTATCTAGTTGAAAGTTTCCCTCTATTTCTACTTTACTGAGAGTTTTTTATCATGAATAGGTGTTGGATTTTGTCCAGTGCTCTTTCTGTGACTATTGATATTGTCATTTGATTTCTTTTGTAGTCTCCTGATATAATGAATTATTTGAATTGATTTTTGAATGTTGAATACATGAAGGTATTTGTCTCTAGACCTTGAATATTTTCACCAAACCTTTGAGTATGCCAGAACAATGAGTAAATTAATATAAAGTTCTGATCTAGACATAACCAATATTTTATGGGTATTTTTCAGGATGTCTGTGTAATGATACAAATTATATTATATAGGGGTTACTGTAGAAAATTCAGAATAGGACCATAGAAAATTGTTTATTCTGAAAACTGAAAAATTCATAATATTTGAAATCAACCCCAAAGGAGGTCTAAAGCATTAAACTTATATATTGTGAAAGTTCAAAGATCTGAAGTGAGAAAAAATGGAGTGTGAAGGCACAGCCTATACCCTACTGCAAGTATATACTTTTGTTGAACAAATAAAAGCAAATAGTAAGTTGCAGGAAAACCTACATTAAAAAGGAAAAATGTTCAAAAGATTGTACCAAAGAGCAGCGATTTCTACACCAGATAACTTGAAATTTAGGAAGAAACTGCTTTATGTTCAGAATGAGTAGAGGGTATAGATGAGTGATAATAGAAAGTTGAGGGGGTCTTTTTGATGCAGAGATGGGAATAGAGATGCCAAGGGCATTGGACAACATATCTAGAGCCTTCTTCAGATAAAGGACCTACCCTTCAGGGGAAAGGTTTTTACCAAAGTATAATTCTAAATCCTTATTCCAGTAAGAGAAAGGTAATTCTTCCCCACTCCTGTCCCCTCTATTCCTTCTGTCTGACTTAAGTGAAAGAAACGAACACACATTAAATAAGAATCAGAGTTTCAAAGACATAGATGTGCAATCTGCTGCACCAGGGAAGAGATAGGGAATGAGGAAGAAAAATGCTGTCACAGTCCTTGGATAGAGGTTTTAAAAGACTGAAGTTTAACCGCAAGGGTGTAGAACATTCACCTTCTCCCACATATTGCCATCAGGACTCCAGTATAGTTACTTAGCTTGTAGGTAAAGAGCTGTAAGACACAG